>CABHPH010147489.1:37070-94377 GCA_902168325.1 Peromyscus nudipes
CACACACACACACACACACACACACACACACACACACACACACACACGGCTTCAGGAGTTGCTTGCCCTCTGATTTCTAACCCAATCTTCTCTTAGCTCCCCTAAAATGCTTATCTAAACCAATCACAGTGTTCTCTCCTTGTTGAGGAAGAGGATGGCTCCATTTTGTTGAACCCCTGGCCTTGGCTGCCTCTCAGCTTTCTTGACTGTTTCTTCTGCTCCTGGTTCCCTGTTGGGCATCCCGGCCAAGGGCGACAGCAGCCCTGTGCAGTCTGGGAGTCATCGTGTTGGAGCCCATAGTGTGGGTTCCCCATCTGTTTGCTTTTCTGTTTGTCTTTGTCTGCAGGCCTGGGGTAGGACGTTCCACACCACACCTTGTTAGTTCCCTTTTTATCTTTTTCTTTTTATTAGTCTATTGAGAATTTTTACCATGAGTTTTGACCATATTCACCCCTTCCCCAACTCCCCCCAGATCCTTATCCTCTTCCCTACCCACACAACCTTGTGTCCTCTGCTTATCTCTCCCCCATAAAGTCCGATTTGTGCTGCCCATATACTCCTGGGTATGTGACCTTCCACTGAAGTGTGGTTGACCTACCAGGGGCGATACTCTTTAAAAGAAATTGACTCTCTCTTCCTGGGTATTATCAATTGCCAATAGTGCCTCAGCTAAGGGTGGGACTTCATGCCACCCCCACCCCAGTGCTGGGATTTGGTCTGGCTTGAGGTTTCATGGGGCCTTTGTATACTGTAATAATCACTGTGAATTCCTATGTGCAGCTGCCTTGTTGTGTCTGGAGGACACTGTTTCCTTCATTCCCCGCCTCTGGCTCTTACAGTGTTTCTACTTCCTGCTCTGCAATGATCTCTTATCCTTGAGGGGAGCAGATGCAGTTTTGCTCCACAGGGCACAACCCAGACCTGGCACCATTGTTGGGCCAATAGCCTGTGGCTAGAAGTGTCATCGGCCCTAGGGAATAACCTGTTACCATTATTCTGCTAAATGGGCGTAGTATTAAACTGACTCCTAGTGACTTATTGTTATGTACACAAATGAATGTCTCTCTCAGTGCTCCTCAGAGAAGCTTCTGCAAATGCAGTAGACAGTCATTAACAGAGACCCATGAGTGGCCAACGTGCAGAGAGTAGAGCCTGGGGAATGCTCCACCTGCTTTAGTTCATGTTGCTCTAAACAGTTTCCACAAACTTGGGGTAACCTCTCTTCAGGTCTGAAGCTCTTTTTAACTTTTCTTTTGATCTTTCTTTCTTTTTTTTTTTTGTATATGCGTAGGTGTATAAATAGGTATGGTTTCTTGTGTGTGTGCATATGCATGTGTGGGTGCTCACGTGTGTGTAGAGGCTAGAGGTGGACACTATGTTATTCTTCACCTTAGTGTTTTGAGGCAAAGTCTCTCATTGAACCTAGTACTCACAGAGCTCTTCTACTAGGTTGGTTGGTCAGGGAGCTGCAGGGATCTGGATGTCTCTTCTCTCTGACTCCACTGCTGGGGTTATAGGCATGTTCTGCTGTGGTTGATTTTACCTGGGTGTTGGGGGTCTGAACTCAAGTCCCCATGCCTGCAGAACAAGCACGTCACTGACTGAGCCGTCATCCCAGCCCCAGCTTTGGAGTTCTAGGCATGTGCTCCTGAAGGAGCCGTGAAGGAAAAGTCTGCTTCCTTGTTTTTCTAGCCTTTTGAGACATGCATGTGTCCTTCATCTTCCATTCTTGTAAACTGGATCTTCAGTCTCCCGATTCTTGACTAAAAAGTAGCACATTACCCACGTTACTGACGTTTTCTCCTAAATACGTCCTGCAGGGGTTTCCCACAGTCCCCACGTTGTCTTTGCTCATTCTTTTATCCATCAGCTGACACTGCAGTGTAGCCATGTTGTAGTTTATGGAACTCTTATTCTTTACAGAGGGAAAGCCGTTGTCTCCAGAATTCGGTTGTTACAGACAACGCTGCAGTAAATCAGCACACACATCTATTTTTCTGATGTCTGAAGAGAGACTGTGGAGACAAACCTTAGATACTAGAACAATGGCCACATGGTGAAGGTGTTGGAAAGTTTTTTAGATTTTCCTCTAGTAGCTTCCTCACACAGGCCAATCACTGACTGAAGCAGGATAATTAACCTGTAGTCTCCCTGAGAAGAAACTGAAAGCCTCAGATACTGAAAACTCTATCTTATACAGAAACTCAGCATCCCAATGGACTTCCTTTGCCCTGCTCATGGAAGTCTTGTTGGGGTGCAGAAGACAAATATGAGTGGAGCCTTTGACCACCCATCTCTGTGTGTGGTACTATGCCCACCTAGCTCTAGGAAGCTACATACAATGGTAGAGGTTAAAAAGCTGTCTGTCCTTGTGGTGCTCTGGGGCTGTTAGGAAGGAGCTGGGGACGGACTCTTCACACAGGACTTTAGGACTCTGCAGTGGAAAGAAGGAGGCGTAAGGCAAGCTCTGTCTTCAGGGACCCTGTATCTGTCAATTGTTGTTACTGTATATGGGACACAGAGTTGCTTGTCTTTGGAGGTCATGGACAAGTTCTATGGACAACTTGAAGGTCAGAGCAAGAAGCCCACAGAGCTTCTGGGTGTGGCCACATTGGGAATGTGATCCCGTTGTCACCCAGTCCACTGGATACTATAGGACAGACACAGGCTTCCGTGGGTAGGTTGGTGTTAACTACTGGTCATCTGAAAGTACTCTGACTTGGGATGTTTTGAGGTGTGCCTATGAACTTCCTGAGATGTCCTCATCCTCCACTGGAAAGAGGTGGATGTCATGACCTCTGAATTTCCCCTCCACTTAGCAACACGTCACAATCTCAGGACCAGGGTCTGGTCTAGGTGTAGGCTACTGAGAATGCCGAAAGGGAGCAGAGAGGACTGGGCTGGTATTTCACCGTCGATGCTCTTGCTGTTTTGAAGGAAGGCCTCAAAGACCGTGGGGGACCCAGGATTGTTCTGGTTGTGGATGTCGCTGCACCACTCAGTTTCATGGTGCTTAGTCACTGCCAGGGGTCACCTGCTGGCTGGTCACCAGGTGGCTCTGGGCATGGGAGTGGCTATCTCTGGACCGTGGATACGCAGGGTTAACTTGTGAAGACACTGACCAGTCCTCATTCCATGTCCATGGGTGTGATTTTCATGTCCATAAGTGTGTCCCCTCCATACAGTGCTACAAAGCTCTTGTACACTGACCTCATAGAAAGTTTGCTCACCCTCAAAGTGCATGTTCAGTAGAGGAACATGGAAGGGAACAGCCAGCAGGAGAAGTTCCAGCCTCTGTAGAGCATCGTGTTGTCCCCTAGGCTGTCACATGGAAAGTGGGAATGTACAGCCACATGATGGCCATAGGAAAATCCCACAGGGCATGCAAGAGGAGAATGATGGCTCCTTTCTGCTCTTGGGCAACGGGTCCTGGAGGATCATCTTGTCCATTTGTTGGTCCTTGTATCTCCAAGTCATTTCCTCTGCATTATGTCAGAGCTACTTCACTTGTGCCACCAGACCCGCCAGGGTCTCCAGAGCTGTGAAATGCAGGAAGTCTTCTATGTAAAGTTATAAGATAAACCATATACAAAAAGCTGGCTAGATTCCAGGCCAGGGGAAGCCATGTTGGTGAAGATCGGGCACAGGTAGCCCCAGAAGTAAGAAGCTGGAGGTGTTGAGGGGAAAGTAATCCAGGAGCTTGGTGGGCTCCTTCCATTGTCATAGAGGAAGCCACACTCTAGTTAGAGATGGGTCTGGGAAGGTGTACATAGCATTTAGTTTATATGCAGTCTCACAGCATGTAGGCCATGCCAGTTGGGATCCCAAGTCAGGTCCTGAGAGTACTCTGTCATGGCCATATATAGTACCAGGATGATGTCACCCAGTTCAGTGCCAAGTTCTGCAGCAGCCCAACCTCTCTGGAAAACAGCAGAGGAAAGCACCCAAGTATTGCCCTCTCCATGCTCTAGTGTCTCAGAGTGTCTTGTTCCCAAGCCTCAGCATTCCACTGCTGACAACGTCTTCAGCTCGCTTCAGCTGAAGACAGAGCGTGGGTCCTGTCGTCACTCATGATCCCAACACTGTCCTGGTTCCGATGTGAGTACCCTCTGATGACCTCCCTCACTTATAATCCCCCATATTCTCCCTTACTTAAAACCATTCCCTTCTTTTGTCCTTTATTCAAGGTTATCTCAGTGGAGGAACGTTTCTCAGTCAGGCCCACCATGAATCACAGCAGCCCAAGGACCAACTCAAGGGCTACAACTGCCTGTGTCCTGGTGAGGCAGAGAGTTGTACTTTTTGTGCAACAAAATACTCTCTAGATGGTTGCATTTAAAAATTTACTCTGTATGTTCCAGCTGCTGACTCTGGGTTTGAGTTCTGCCTGGGTTTGAGTTCCAATAAATGGCAATGTCACTATGGCCATGTTGCTCAAGGTCTTCACTGTCTCAACTGTGAAACCAAAATGCCAACAAAACCGTAACCTCCTAAGTGTTCCCAAGAGAAACAACCCGACAGTAAACATAAAGTACACTGGACAATGCCAGCCTTCCAGGAAGACATGCACTACTTGCTAGGCTTCTCTTTAAAGGACACTGCAATGATAACATGTGACCATCAGCGCATCACAGATTCTGAGCGCTGCACATTGGCAGGACTGAGTCTAGGCTGTGAAGTAAGGAAGAGAAGAACACGGTTCTGCTCAGCCTTCTCTGGGTGCCCAAATGGAGTGTTCAAAAGTCTGTTTATCAGGAAGGTGTGCACTGACCCTCCTGTTCATCAGGAAGTTGTGCACTGACCCTCCTGTTCACCAGGAAGGTGTGCACTGACCCTCCTGTTCATCAGGAAGGTGTGCACTGACCCCAGCTTATGAGCACTCATGAATCAGAATACCTGAGTCTTATCATCAGGGGCCACATGGGGCACTCTCCTACTGCTGTCTGTATCACCAAGATGGCAGTTGCCCAGTCCCAGGCTCCTTTATGCCAAGCCCATGGCTTTAGAATGCAGCATAGAAGGAGAGAGAACTCAAGTACTTCCTGCTCCCAGCTAGCCGTAGAGTAGCTCTGTTTCTCATCTATCACGTGAGCTCCCTCCTCTAAGCCAGAGCTGGAATCTCTGGGTTGCGATTCACCCCTAGTATTTGGGTCCCTGTGCGTGTATCTACCTATTTCCTTCCTCATCTACAAATCTCTTGTGGTATGTCTTATATAAATAAACGCTCATCGTTTCCCGTTTTCTTGGTGTTATCTCATTGGCAGAACACCCATCAGCAGGTTTACCGTGAGTCAAAGCTCAGCGCTAAAGGAATCACAGTGCTACGTCCCGGATGAGCAAGGGGCTGTGCTGACAGCAAACTACCTTCTAATAGAGACACATTTGGGAGTTTAGTGTAGATGTTAAAATGCAGGCTCTGGGGTTAAGCTGCCTGGGTTGAAGTCCTGGGGAATCACATGACTAAGGTCAACCTGCATGTTCTTGGCCATGTTGTTTAAATTCTCTGGGCTTCTGTTGTATTTACCATGAAATGGAAACGATAGCAGCAGGACACACATTGTCTTTAGTTAGGGTTTCCACTGCTGTGGAGAGACACCATGACCACGGCAACTCTTATAAAGGAAAGCCTTTAAATAGGGCTGGCTTACAGTTTCAGAGGTTTAGTCCATTGTTGTCATGACAGGAAATATCACAGTGTGCAGGCAGATGTGGTGCTGGAGAAGGAGCTGAGGGTTCTACATCCAGATAGGCAGGCAGCAGGAAGAGAGCTGGCTGGAGTTTCTGAGACCTCACAGCCCACCCCCAGTGACACACTTCCTTCAACAAAACCACATCCACTCCAACAAGGCCACACCTCCTAATAGTGCCACTCCTTATGAGCTTATGGGAGCCATTTTTATTCAAACCACGATAAACATCCTGAAGGTTGTGGAGATTAAAAAGCTCACAGTAAGTATAAAGTGTATAGGACAATGCCAGCTTTCTAGGAACATAAGGAGTGTTGGGCATATCTCTTTAAAGTGATCTTTGATGATGCAGTCTGGACCCCAGTTTATCCAACGTCAACTACTGCAGATCGGTTGGACTCAGGCTGTGAAGCAAGAATAGGATAATCCCGCCCTGCTCAGCCTTCTCTGGTTTCCCAGACGGGTACTCAAGTCCAGGTATCTTGACTACGAAAGCTGTAGAATTCAAGTCATCCCAGGTAGGTGATTTGGGAAGGTGCCCTCCTCTTCTTGCTTTTGGAGAAGGCATGGCAAATACTTTCACAGCCGAACCCTGTCCCCAAACCACCAGTAATGTGTGCAGGGTGGGGTTGCTTGCAATGCTGGCAGACCTTTGTGGCTATCACTCTGTCCACCCTTATATTTGGAGGTAGGGATGCCTGCTAGACTCTGCTATGTGCAGACTTCTTGGGAAGTCTCAGTGCCTGTATATATGCTGGCTGCTATCACGATCACAGGCCCTGCTTTCTCCATATCCTAACCAGCAGAAGCCCTTCTTCATGGGCATTCTCTCAGGGGAGCCTCCTTGTGCCTGTCACTGATACAAGAAGGCTCCATCTGACTGTGAATTCCCACTCAAGGTCCCTCTGGGTCTCTAGCTGTGCCTTCACTCCTGTAGGCAGGGTGAAGTCCAGATGCTGGGCTTACCCCTTGGGTCTGTGAGCAGGTAGACAGAGTCTGAGAAGTCTTTGCTGTCATAGGTGATTAATTGCCTCTGGTTCTCCAGATTGCAATCCCCATGGAGGAATCTGTAGAAAACCCCCTTTTCCTGGTCATATAGAGGCCTAGAGAGAATCAGAGGGCTGTGTTGCTTTTGTCCTCTACCAGCAGAGGGCACTGCACTTGAGTGCATTTCAACTAAAAATGGCTTGCAACATGTGAATTAGAAAAGGGCAAACTAGAATAAGACAGGCCCACTGGTACAGTACTGTCACAAATATCACGGGAGGAGCCAATCACCTCTGATTCTGGTCGGATTGAAGGCCCACTCCACAAGTTGGAAATACGTGACACTATGATCAAGGCCAAGAATCTGTGATGAGCAGATCGTAGGCTCTGGGGGAGAAATCACAACTATTGTCCTGCTAAATTGGCATAGAATTAACCTGACTTATTGTTGTTCCCATAGATAGATGGTAGATAGATGACAGATAGATAGATAGATGGATGGATGGATGTAAACAAATATACATGTGGATGCAGTATAACATAAAAGAGAACAAGAAAGGACTGGATGTAGGTGATGAACATAAGAAATGAAAGATGATATAGAGATAAGTGCTTTTCTATTTCTAGCTCTGTCATGGACTTTTTATGTTTTGGAAATGGATAATGTATTAAATATATCTAATAGTAAAAGTACAAAATCCAGCGGGAAGCTCCAAGCTTCTGCTCCGAGTAGCTACCTTAATAGTATAGAAGCTCATTGAGTTGCATAGTCTTTGGGTCTGACTAATTTTGGCATGTGATTTTTTTATTTGCAAAATAAATGTTTTTATTATTTAAATAATTTTTAAATAATAAAGTTTAAAATAAACACACACATTAAAGGGGTTATGTCACATAGAGTGATAATGTTTCCCACAAGAACCATGGACTGTCTAACAAAAACCTCAGTGCCAGGCACAGGAAATCTTTGTAGTTTTTGATCAGTGGAATCCAAGAGATTCTCAAAGTAGTATAAGCTATTGCCATTGCAACTTGAAGGTGAGACCCTGTAGTCAAAGACAACACCCATTTTGGACACAGAACTTGGAGGAATTGAACTAGAATTGGCCTGGGAGACTCTGCTCTGAGGTCTAGCTTTCATACTATTGGCAGGTGCTATGCAAGCTGCCAAGGAAGAAAAGCAACCAACCATCCTGCCCAGCTGAGATGCCCACAAACCCCAACAATGGTTGGTATGGTAAGATATCCCCAGTGGTGCAATAGTGATACTTTTATCTTAGGGATAGTCAACAGCTGTCTAATTGGACTCAAATCCCACTCAATAGGAGGGAATTCACACCTGGCGCTGTAAACCCAGCCTGCTGCCATGGCTGGAGAGGTCATAGACCTGGAAGACCACTTTCCTAAACCAATATGGTTTCTGTGTTCTAAACATTTAGCCATATGCCCACAGAGAAGTGTAGCTTTCAACCTCATTATGCTTCTTCATGAAACAAAAGGGGACTATCACAGAATCCACAACTGGTCTGTACAGTGTAAGTGACCGTGACTGCCCAACTCCAACTGATAGATACATCTACAATACAATTTCTATACCTAAAACTCGAGGAAAATCACAGAAATGGGGAGATGATTGCAAGAATCAGAGGACCAGTAATGTCTGCTGTGAAATGATCTTCTATACATTCCAAAGAACCTGCCCCCTTGAAACCTCACTAATAAAAAGACCTGTATGAGGACAAGCCCAGTGGTGTGTGAATGTGGTTGGGGAAAAATGTGTAAGGCCCCATCAGCTGATGAAGAACTTCAGGTAATTCACAGCTGTGGAGAGAGGACAAGTCAGTCTGCTTTGGGAACATTCTCCCTGATAGGTTGTCCAATCCCGATTGGGCAGCCCTAAACAGGTGTACATACAAACAACACAAAATGGACTAGGCAGGCGTGTGTGTGTGTGTGTGTGTGTGTGTGTGTGTGTGTGTGTAACAATAATTAAAGAAGAGGTCATGAATTTGAGAGAGAGTTTGGGGGATGGCACCTGGGAGGGTTTGGAGGGGGGCAGGTGGAAGAGTGGAAATAATGTAAATACATTGCTCATAAAAAATTAAAAATTTCCTCCCACAATTTCATACATAGATAGTACATACCACACGTTGCTAATATCTCCCTCATTATCCTCTTACCCTCCTGCTCGGCTCCTTCCCACTATGTCCCTTCTTCCTCTCTTGTCTTGATTGATTGATTGATTGATTGATTGATTGATTGATTCATTCATTCATTCATCATTCCTTTTTGTAGCTCACTGCATTTTCTTATGTTGAGAGTTATTTACTTGAGCAAGGGTAACTTACCAGTGGTTACACCATTGATAAGTAAAACTGTCCCTTCCCTTAGCAACCATTAACCACCTTAAGCTCCTTAGGGGATGTTGATGGGACCATAGATTTCCTTTTTTAGAACAATTTAGGTTCAGAGCAAAATTGAGCAGAAGGTATGGAGTGCAACACTGTAACTCCTGAGCCCTCACAGGCCTCCCTGACTGTCAGTACCCACCAGTGTGGTTCATGAATGACAGCTGTTCACACACACACACACACACACACACACACACACACACACGCCGAGCCGGGGGGGGGGGGCGCGGAGTGTCTAGTTCACAGGACCTGCTTGTCCCCTGGTTTTTAATCACCCTGTTCTCTTCTGAACTCTCTGAAAATGCTCTTCTAAGCCAGTTACAGCCTTCTTTTCTTCATAACAAAGAGAAGGGGACTGGAGAGATGGCTCAGAGGTTAATAGCACTGACTGCTCTTCCAGAGGTCCTGAATTCAATTCCCAGCAACCACATGGTGGCTCACAACCATCTGTAATGAGATCTGGTACCTTCTTCTGGCATGTAGGCATAATAAAAAGAAGGTTGAAATCTGTTTTATTGGCCCATTGACTTTTGTTTTTTTATATTTTACAGACAAAACTGCAACAAATCAACATATACATTTGTGGGGTTTTTGTGTTTAGAAAGAGATCATGAGGTCAACCCCAGACACTAGACCAATGTCTAAAGAGTGAAGGTGTCATTTTATTAGATGTCCATATAACAGTTTCCTTATGCATGCTCATCACTGAGATAAGACAATTTCCCTGAAGCCTCCCGATAGGCAGATAAAATCATCAAAAAAATAAAAAAATAAAAAAAATAAAAACAAAAAAAACGACAACCCACCTGCTAGAGAATTCCAGTATCCTTCCTTTGCATTGGTCATGGGAGTCACTGGCAGGTGCAATATTGAAACATGAATAGAGCCCATGGCCAGCCCTCCCCCTGCTGCTAAAAAGCAGCATACAGGGTATAATAAGTGGAAGGGTTTATTGCCTGTCCTTGTGGGGCTCTGGGGCTATTCTGCAGAGGCTGGGGTCAGACCCTTCACACAGGCATGTAGGTCCCATTGTAGGTGAAGGGAGGAGACATCAGGCAGGCTCTGTTCTCAGGAATCCAGCGCTGGACATGGTTGAGCCCTTTGTTCTGGGGCCACACTATCACAGTGTCTCTAGATGCCAGGGACGGGTCCTCTGGGAAGAAGTTGAAGGGCCGGATCAAGAAGCCCACAGAGTTCCCAGGTGTGGCTGTGTTGGGGACATCCTCTGAGTGGGGAATGTGCAGGAATCCCACTGTCACCCAGGCCACCAAATCCTGTGGGAGAAACAAAGATTTCAGTGGGCAGGGCAGTGCTGAGTACCAGCCAGCTGAGGGTAGTTTGGCTTGTGTCTTGAAAGATGTCTCTACAAACTTCCTGAGGTGTTCTCAGTCCCACTGGAGAGGTGGACGGGTCTGTCATGACCTTAACTTACCATGTTCTAGAAAAAAAACATACTTCTAGGACCACAGGGTCTGAGGTGGGCAGGGGCGGGGGTGGGGTCAATACCTCCTCTTCAATGTTCTCATTGTTCTGAAGGAACTCCTCGAAGACAATGGGGGGATCCCAGGGGTCATTCTGGTTGTAGAGGCTGCTGCTGTAAAGCTCAGACTCCCGATACTTCGTTACAGCCAGGGGATACCTGCAGAGAAGAGAAGTCAAGTGGCTCTGGGCACTAAGGTTGTCTTTGAGCCCTTTCAGGGAGTGTTTTCAGGGTCAAAGATGGTGAAGTTGTCGCTTCTACAGAATGATGATCATCTCCTGGAAATCTTCAAGAATGACTGTCAGCACACAAGGGCCATGAGCCCTGTGAGCACCACCCCACCCCTCCCTCCCCAAGGAGGTATGCAGGAGAATGCATACCCACAAGCACACACAGACTCAGAGCTTGGAGGACAGAAGTACAATCAGGATACACATTCACTGAATGGAGCCCCAGGCCCTCCCTGGGTCTTCTCACCTGGCCCAAGTGACAGCCCGCTCCTCCTTCCAGCCTGGTGGCAGCACCTGGTCAGCCATAGAGTGGATCTGCAGGCGGTAGCTGCGAGCATGGCCCCAGCGATTCTTTTGGGGGCTGCTAAAGAGCAGGTACTTGGGCAGAATCTGTCCAAAGCGGAATGCAGCCTGGCGCTCCCGGGAGTACTGGGTCTGCTCGAGTGTGGGCTGAACCAGGGAGTGACTTGGGCTCCAGGGATTGGTGATGTTTTCCAGCTTTGTCTTCAGGGTCTGGAAGCTGTTCTTGGTGCCTGGGGATGTGAGAGGGGACGGAGGGTGAGTCTCAAATACTGGAAGAGAAACCTCATTGCTCATAAGATGTCCATCCCAGACCACACCCAGAGCCAGCAGTGAAGAAGATGCAGAGCTGGGGGCAGGCACTGGTCCAGTGGTGGGGCATCTAGGTGGTGGCAGTGACACAGAAAATGAAACCAGAGGAGTTAGAGATCAGTTCACGGGTCAGTCATGGCATGTGGTGCATGCACATGATACTTTGCAGATTTCTGGAGAGCTGTTCCTTCAGAATGTTTTCTGTTCTCTGAACCTTGGCATAGGGGCAGCCATGTTTGCACAGGACTGTCGGTATACTATGGGTCAGGCATCAAGTGGGGTCAAGTAGGTGGAAGTCGTTCATCTGCTCTCAAATCTGATATCAGGTGTCACATCCCTGCCACTCTTCTGTGGAGTCATCCTTTATCCATGAAACACACTGAGCAGCCCCAGATGGCACTGGGTCCCATTTCAAAGTACTAGGCTTCAGAACCTATTGCTCGTCTGGACACTTAGTTCTTCCTCACTCCACGTCTACCAACTTACTCAGCCCAAGACAAGGACAGATGCACACCCCACATACAGGGTAACCCTAGGGCACTGTTCACTGCCTCCATTTGTTGGGGACGCATGCTGCGTTATATTGCTAGGAAGCAGAAAGAATAACCCTGCTGTGACTCAGAGTCTCAACCCACCCCCTGTGGAGTGAGTCTATCAATGAGAGGCAGCCAAGTGACCGAGAGAGTCTGGTACTGGGTCCTACCTGCCACATCCAGGTCAACACGGTAGTGCACTAGGTGGGTGTGGATGTTGCCAAGCAGGTGGGTTTGTAGGCGAGTGCCATGGCGCAGTCCCTCAGGGGTGTAGAAGGTTGCATGGACGTAGCCAGTGGCATGCATCTTGGTCTCCATTACACCGTTAGGGTAGAAGATGAAATCCCAGATATAATCATAATTGTAAACTGTTGACGTTGTCCGGAGCACCAGCACATACCCCTTCAAACCCGCATAGAAGTTGAAGCCGCCTTTAAAGTCTGAGTTGAAGTGGCGCCTAAGGGGCACCCCGGTGGGCATCTCAAAGAGGCAGAGAGCATGCGGATAATGGACAGGGCCATCACTGTCATAATAGTGGAAGGCATCCAGGAAAGTAGCAGTCTCTGGACAGTCGATGCCAGGGGCCAGCTCGTGAGTGACACTGCCCAGGCCCCAGCCAACATCAATATATTTGGTCTGCATGCCTGCAGGTGTGTGTCCTCCATACAGTGCCACAGCCTCTTGCACACTGACCTCATAGGCGATACGCTCACCTCCAAAGAGCACATTAAAGATCTGCAGCCCAGAAGAAGATCTTAGCCGGTAAGAGAAGCTCCAGCCTCCATAGAGCACAGTGTTGCCCTCCAGCTTGTATCGGGGACCATCGGGCTGTACAACGTGGGGGCCAGCAACAGTGATGGGTGTGGGGAATTCCCCTCGGGGCTTGTGGGAAGAGAAGAGTGGGGGCTTCTCTGTGTCATCAGGCAGTGGGTCCTCAAGGACCACCGTCTCCACTTCTCCATCTGCATACTTCTGAGCCAGTTCCTCTGGGCTGTTGTAGAACTTGCTGTTATACCAGAGCTGCTCCACTCTCCAGTCCTGGGCATCTGTGCTCCCATGATCCACAAGGATCTCCAGACCCGTGGGGTGCAGGAAGTAGCCTTCCACATAGCGCTGCACAATAAACCAGCTTCTACGCTGACCAGAGTCCACCCCACGGGGAGCCACATCGGTAAAAGTCAAGCACCGGTCATCACAGTCCAGGAATGAGAAGCCAGTGGTGTCAAGGAAAAACTGATGCAGAGGTGTGGTGGCTCTCTTCAGCATGTGGAAGAGGAGGTCATACTCTGCCATTGAGATGGGTCTGGATGACCAGGACAGATGGTGCCCTGGCCTGGGGGACAGTTCTCGAATGTAGTATGGCAATGGCAGGGGCCCCACAGCAAACTCGGTGACATTGGGGTGCTCCTGGGCACCGAAGAGGATGATGGCCCTGGCTTCCCGGACAGGGCTTTTTCCTCCTTTATCCAGAAATTTCAGCACATGCATCTTCTTGGGCAGTAGCATCTCAATGAGAAACACTGAGTTCTTGGCCAAAGTCACTTTCTTGGATGGCTGGAGCCGCAGCTCCTTCCTGCTCATCAGGAAGCTGTGCACAGCCTTTATCTCCTGGGTGCTCAGGTCTGCAAACACCCTAGGTTTGTCATGAGGAGTCCTCACAGCAGGTTCTGTGCCTGCCATCTGTAGCACCCATATGACAGCCCCCCAGGTGAAGGCCAGGCTCATTTTTGCTGGCCTCATGGCTCTGGAACACAGCAGAAGGGAGGAGAGGACTTGAATATCACCCTTAATCTACTGAGTACCTCACTGTACCTTGTCCCTCAGCCCTGGCACTTCCCTACCCACTAGCCTCCTCCTGTCAATCAAGCTGAAGGCAGAGATGGGGTCTCTGGGTCCCCACTCACGGTTCCTAATGCTGTTCTTCCTCTGTGCATGCATACACTGATTTCTCCTCTCTTCTGTTTCCCTCTTATAGTCGCATGGACTTTCTTGTTTACACACATTGCCATGTTTGGTCTTCTCTGGCAGTTTATTTCAAAAGAGGAACATTTCCCTTAGCCAGGGACGTGAGTCACAGCAGCCCAAGAATTGAACCGCAAACATCTCAAAGGCTTGTATTCTGGTGAAACAGAAGGTTATACTCTTTGCAAAACAGCCACTTTTTAATGAAATTGTTGATGTGTGTATAAGTGTTTGCATCTGTGTGAGGGTGTGTGTGTAGGTGTGTGCGTGTGTGCTATGTATTCACGCATGTGTAGGGGAGAAGTCAACTTCAAGTGTCTTTTCCCTTCATTCTCCACTTTTTTCCCTTTGGTAAGGTTCATCCCCGACTTTCACCTGGAAACCACCGATGTCACTAGGCTTGACACTTAGCAAGCTGCAGGGATCTCCTGTCTCCGCCTCCCTGGCATTGGGATCACAAGCGTGCGCCATCACTCCTGGAATTTCATGTGTGGTGTGGGGATCAAACAGGTTCTTGCCCTCGCAGGGCAAGTCCTATTATCTGAGCTATCCCCCCAACAATAAAATCCCCCTAGGGGCCCCCTTTTGAAAGTCAGTGTAGACGTTCAAAGTGTAGGCTCTTGGGTTTGTGTTGGGTTCGAGTCCTGCTAAGTGACATCGTAAGGACCACTTGCATGGTCTTGGCCATACTGCTTAAATTCCCCATAGTCTCACCTATGAAATGGGAATGACAACAGCACCTGGCTCCACTCTGGACTTGTCCAAACAAGCAAATCAGATGTTAAGTCATGGGTTTGGAACAAAGCTGGCTTTCCAGGATCACCTGAAGTGCTAGCTAATCCGTTTCTTTAAGCTGACCCCTGAAAGTGCAGCCTGGACCACAACACATTGGGGGTGGCGAGCACTGCCTACTATGTGGAGAACATGGGGACAGTCCTGTCCACTTCCTCTGGCCCCTCAATGTAGACAGGGGATAGAGATAGGACCTTCCTCTTCCTTTTTCATGGGGGGCATAGTCAGGATCTTTACCCTCTAACCCTGTCCCCAAGCCACCAGGAGAATATTGTGTATGTGTGCAGGGGAGGGTCTCTGGGATGCTAGGAGTCTTAAGTGTCTATCTCTCTGAACCCCCTTGTACCTAGAGTGAGGCTGTCTGTCAGGCCCTGCTGTGTTCAGAGTTCCCAGGAGACCTCTGTCCCTGCACACATGTTGGATTCTGTCATTATCACGAGTTCTGATTTCCCAGATTCTAACCTGACCTCAATACTGCTGGGCCTCGGTGGGAAGCCCCTCCCAGCGACATTTCTCAACAGAAGAGCTGCTTTATGTCTGTCACTGCCACCAGAAGGCTCAGGCAGAACCTGGAAGACTACTCGTACATTCCACTGGCCTTACTGGACTGCTCAATCCTAGACTTCAGTTTTGAGAGTGTTTTAGCTTCATAGCCACCTTGGACAGGAAGTGTAGAGCACTGCCCCATGTCCCCTGCCACTTCCCCCAGCCTCCTCTGCCATCAGCACCCACCAGCATGTTCCATGTGTAACAACCGTGCCACACGAACACCCCATTAATACCCAGAGCAGATGGTGCACCCAGAGGATCCTGACACTACGGTGTCAGGCAATAGCCTCACTGCCCCCCCCCCCAAATTCACCATGCTCTCCATAGTCCTCCCTCCCTGAAGTCCACCCTCTATCAACCACTGATCTTTTGCTATCTTTCCGGAAGGTGGGGCTGAAATCTTAATGTAGGCATTGTGTGTTCCTTGTGTTTTTATGCCCTTTATGGCCGGCCTCCCTCTTTACAAGTTCTTAACTCCAAATGTGTTTTTGCTTTAGGCAGTAGGAAGCAGATGCAGAAGACATTTAGCCTCCTCTCTTCTGAAGTCACATGGGCAGTGTTGGGGAGGACCTGCAGCAGAGCCATGGAGGAAAAAGAAAACTTGGCAGCCATTGCCCCTTCTGACTTCAGATGGGAGGAACGCCGGCCCCCTGCAAGCCACCCCGTACAGGGCCCACTTCTCTCACCCCAGAGTTGCCTGCAGTGGCCTTCTGCAGCCCATTCTGGGCTCTTGAACTTTCTGGATCTTGTCCCCTGTGTCTTCCCGTCCCCTGTCTCTCACACCACGCCTTGTCACCTTGCTTGTGCCCCATCGGAACCCACCTGTGTTCTCAGCTCTGTCGCTCCCCAGCTCCCAGACTTTGTTCCTGGCCACTGACCCCAGAAGCCTTCTTGAAGCTATCGGACCCCGCCCCACAGGGAGGGACAGGGTGAGGTATAGGTCAACCTAGCTGGGGACCTGTAGCCCATGGGGTTCCTTCCTGGAAGGGTGCTGGAGTGATGTTGGCTGCAGCACCAGTGTCCTTGGGCTGTTTCCTGGTGATTTCTTCTTTCACAGGACCACCTTCGGCAAGAATCGTCCTTAGCTTTCCCTGTTACAAGCTGTCTTAATGTGTTAACACAGTGTCATGTTCAGATATTAGAGTAAAAGCTACAGGGAAATTTACTAGCCAGTTCTTTTTTTCAGCTTTGTTATTTCTTTATTTATGGATATATATAATATTTAATGTCTATCCAAAAATTTTAAATACATTTTATATTAAAATAGTTACATCACTTTGACCCTTCTCTTTTCTCCTTCAAAGCACCTTCCAGGTATCCTCCCTCCCCCTCTCTCATTGCCCTCAACTCTCAAATTGATAGTCTCTTTTTCTTTGATTATCATTGTTGCACACATGCATATATGTGCATATTTATGTATGGTGTTTATGCACAAATAAATAAACACAACCTGCTGAGTTCAACTTCATTGTTTATGTGTGTATGATTTCAGGGCTGACCATTTTTTACTGTACCAATACTGGGGGCTCACCCCTGGGAGAGGCTAGTTTTCCCTCTCCAAGCAATTATTAGTTACCTATAGTTCTTTGTCTGGGAGAGAAGCTTCTGAGCAGCTCTTAGCAGGAAGCAGTCCCCGACAAAGCAGGGCTGAGGAAGACAGTTGCCTATAGCAAAAAACAAAACATAAGACCAAAAGGAGCAGTGGATGCAGATGTAGAACGTGGAATCAGAGAGGAAGCCATCTGAAAGAGAGAGGAGCTTTCTAGCTGAGCCCACAGAGGGATATTTTCAGCACACTGGGATCCTGGCAGTACTCAGAAAGGACAGAGGGTGCGGCTCTGGGGCTGCTGTGTTTGGGTAGGTGATGTGGGCCTTGTCGCTCTCTGTCTCCTGCTTGCCTTGCAAGTCATTCCAGGATCTATTGGCAGCTAGATAAAGAAAGGAGAAAACACTCAACTCAATATTCTGGGACTTTGAGGGGGAATAGCTTTAACTATCACAGTGATGATGGACGGTGAAATGAAAGTTTCTGTCTTTAGAGTTGGGAATTCTCCTTTGTGGGCTCAACAATTCCAAAGAGAGTTAAGGGGGTTGGACCAGAAGACAGTCCCAGGAACAACCTGACAGTGGAAAGCCTAACCCTTTTGCTCCTGTAGAGGAAAGCAATTAGTAGCATGAGAAGATCCTTGCTCAGGTTAAAAGTGAAGGAAGGAGTCACATACAGAAGGGCGGGGTTGGACCCCTACCTCACACCTTACACCAATGTGAACTTGAAATGGATCAAAACCCTACATAGAAAGTTAGAAGCACAGAACTCTTAGAGGAAAATAGAGAGTAAATCTTTTTACCCTTTGTTTTGATATGGGAGTCTCAGCAATGACTCCCAAAAGCACACACACAAAAAAAAAACCTAACAAAATACAACAGATGAGTAGGGCAGTAGCAACATTTACACTTAGGTTCTTCAAAGGTGCCAAGGGAGTAATGTAGAAAATGTTCATCAATCCTAAGAGGATGCCATCTGCAGAGGACTTGGGCTCAATAAAAGAAGGACAAACAATTCAATTTGAAATGGGCAAATGGGGCTGGAGAGATGGCTTGGTGGTTAAGAGCGAGTGCTGCTCTTGCAGAGGGCCTGAGTTTGACTCCCAGCTTCTATGTTCCTGTAATGCCAGCTCCAAGTGTCAGAAGCCTCTGGCTTCCTCAGGCATTCGGACTCATGAGCATTGACCCTTCTCAGCACGCGTGCGTGCACACACACACACACACACACACAATTAAAAACAAAAGTGAATTATTATTTAAATAGGGACAAGTATTTGAGCAGACTGATCTGAGAAAATCCCTCATCAAATTCAGTCACCAGAGATGCACACATCAATGTCAGGACAACTTCAAACCCCTCTCTGCTGCTTGGAAATAGTTCATTGCTGTCAACTACTGTCTTCTCAGTGTGCTATAGAACACTGAAGGCTATTCCACTTATCCAACTGCAACTTTAAACTGGTCCTTCCCTCTTTACATCCCATCTCTTTCTAGGCTCTGTTGACCATTATTCTATTCTCTAATGTTGTAAAGACAGGATCTCTCTCACTATGTAGTCCTGGCTGGCCTGAAACTTGCTATATAGACCAGGCTGGCCTCAGACTCACAGAAATCTGCCTACTTCTGCCTCCCAAGGGCTGGGATTAAAGGCGTGCGCCACCACACCCTGCTCTGTTCTCTACTTTAATGAGATCAATGATCAACTTTTGGACTTCCACATATAAGTGCGAACACAAAGAATTTGTATTTCTGTGCCTGGCTTATTTCAGTTAGCGCAATGTCTTTCAGTTCCAGTGATGAAATTTTTCAACACATGTGACAAATATCTGAGATGGCAGACATGCCAAGTTTCCTGATCATTACATACTGCATCTATGTATCTAAATGTCACCTTTTATTTCATAATATTTACAATTGCTATGTGCCAAATCAGATAAAAATACCAACAACAGTAATGAAATATGTATAATAGAAAAACGTGATACATTAACAAGTGTTGGCAGGATAGGGTGAAATCTGAACCCTTATGCATAGTTGGTGCTAGTGTAAAATGAGGTAGTTATTTCAGAAAATATGAATAACATGAACTTTCCATATGACATAGAAATCCACAGCTAGATAAGTACTCAAGACAAAAACATATGTTCACACAGATGTGTGTGCAAAAATGTTTACAACAGCATTAGTCACGATTGCCAAAAGGCAGAAAAAACTCAGATGCTTAACAACTGGTAGACAGTTGTTCATCCACAGAGAGGAAAAGATAATGATATGTGCTACAGTATTGCCAGACATTAAAACCACTGTGTTAAATGAAAGAAGCCGTTTACAAAAGGCCATAGATTAGATTTTTCTGTTTGCAGGAAGTGTACAGAGAAGCCATCATCTCCGAAGGGATGTGATCTGTGGAGTAGATTAGAAGCACACTGGTTCCTGAGGACTGGAGATGGGATAGGAAGATGGGGTGAGATATATAATTGTGGTTTATTCTCTTTGAGCTGAGAGCAATGTTCTAAAATTACTGATAGCTGCACGTATCTGTCCTATATCACAATCCACTGGTGTATACTCTAAAAGAGTGAATTGTGTATATGATTTCCCCAATAGAGCAGGTTTTTAAAAACATGAGTGGACTAATATCTAGAATATACAAGGGATGCTTGCAAATCAGTCAGAGACTGAAATCTCAATGGAATCCTGGGCAAAGAATCTCAAAGGTAACTTAAAAGAGAGGAAACCAAAGGGATTCAAGAGTGAATGTAGTAGCCACTTGGAAAAATCCAAAGTTAACACCCAGTAATGGCAGAAATTGGGCAGCTGGAGGATGCCAAGTGTTGCCATAGATGTGTAGGAAAGAGGAGCCTCTGGTGTAGCTTGTGGTGGAGGGGCAGAGTTGGTACATCTGTTCTGGATTGTAGTTAGCAGGGGGTGGACAGGGAGGTTGCTGCATGCATGCCCTGCAGATCAGCAATTCTGCTTCTCGGTGTGTATGGCAGAGGTTCTGACAGGCCCAGAAGTGGAGCATGGACTCAGCTGTTGTAGAGATGGGAGCTGGAGGTTGTTGGGGCTCATCACAAGGACAGTAGTTACCATGCGGTTGTGGACACCAAGTGTGAAGGATCTAGCAGGTTCAGGTTTGGCAAACGTGACGCTGGCAGGCCTTGCCCGTCCCCTTTCCCTGTCCCTTGTGAAGCACAGATTACATCTCTAAAGCTAGCCATGAAGATCTATTTCCTCATTTGGATGCTTTCTTATGCCAGACTCATTCCTGAGGCTGACCACCAATGTCCAGCCATCAAAAGCCCTCTTTGGCTTACCTAATTAGCATGCTCAATCAAAACACACCACCGTATCCTAGCTCACTCTAACACAGACCCCCCTTTTTCTTCCTCTTAAAATGGATACCCACAAAGTCATTGGCTGCTGTTTTTCTTCTGAGTCAGAAAGCAGCCACTTTAACTTTTCTTCCCGCTTAATAAAGGATCTCTCTGTGAAAACAGGTGTTTGGGTACGGTTTGTGCCTAATCCAGGGTCGAGGAGGGAGCTCCCCACTGTACGGGGTCCCCTTCAAAGTGTTCACACAGAAACCCACAGAAGAGGAGCTTAAGATCATGGGAAGAAGCAGGCTGAATGGTGGAGCACGATGCTGCCACATTAAAATGAAAAGGAATGCACACAAAGTCACTGGACGTACTTTAAAGAACCAATACACACAATGAACAACATTCAACTCACTAGAGTGGTTCCCTGAATGCTGTGTGATTTTTCTTGAGGAGATGAGAACAAACATCTGTTCATTCCCAGATAGGACACCGAAGGCAGACCAAAGACACGATCCACCTAAGTCTTGATTGGTGAGCCAATGAGGTTATGGGGTTACTTAAAAAAACAGGAATGACTGGAAGGCAACTCACAAAAGCTGCATCCCTGGTCTCTCTGCCTGACGGATCAGAAGCTCCACTAGAGAGGGGCTCTTTCTCCCTGGCAGTTGCTTCCTGTTTATTAACCCTAGGGAAAGGTCTTGTAAGTTTCTGAACTTCCTGAGCCTTGCATGTTTTATTAGCTTCCCAGGTCTTAGGAGCCTCCCTCCTCCTCCAGTAGGGAATGCTTCAATTAGGAGGAAATAGCAATACCACTCCCAGGCTCTTCCTCTGGGAACTCTTTCTACTCCTTCTTCTCACATGTTACCTGAGTCTTGGGGGTGGGGGTGTAATATAAAGGTCTAATTACTTTCTTCCATTTATGGTTGAGCGTAGGACTTTATATCACACTGAGAGTCATTTATTCTCAGCAGCTTGACCAGTTATTAATATCTGCAGTAACCACCATCCACTGCAAAAAAGAACTTTCTCTCAATGACCAAGGCTGACAGAAATGATAATCTGTGGGCATAAACACAAGCATTTAGAAAACAATTTACTGGGCATATCACATCTGTTTAATAAAGCTACAGCAGAGGCCTCCCCACTGGGGCCTTTGATGTTCCTAATTACAGATCTTTGTTCTGGATTATAGTTCCCAATGTGGTTACTTCCTGCACAGTGGACCTTAAAGCCAGCAGGAAATCGGTGGTTGGTACCCACAGTAGCTGGGCCACCATAGCACCAGCAGGCATACATTGCTTGGCATGTTGGTGCTAGAGCATGCAGGGTCCAGAGCTGAGGAGAACTGCTGGTAATCATTCTCTTCCCAGTAACTTGCACCGTGCCTGCTGGGACAATAGAAGCCAGCCATGGAGGAAAGAGCATCCGGCTCAGGCCCAGGTTGGTTCCCTATGCCCTGCAGCAAAAGCATGTGGTGTCTTCAGCAATGGGACTTACCTAGTTATGGAGTATAATCAGTAGTAGTGGCAACGGCCTGTGTGTTGTGGGGGCCTCAGAATTTTCCATGGCCTTGATTCTTAGGGAGTTAGACTACCCTTGGCGCTGGTATCCTCACTAAACCACTTCAAGAGGTTCTGGGAGTGCCCCTTCCCACCCACATTTTTGTTCAAACTCCTTAACTGATGTTTTTACTGTCTTTCCAGATGCTTTTACAACTAACTCTGTATGGCACTCAAGGATTAGCATTATATAATGAAATTTCACAGAGAGTGGGAAGGATCTCTGAAGGCCTGTTGCTGTCCATTCCAAAAAAGAAATGCCACTTGTTCTCAATGGTTAAGAGGGTACTAAAAAAGAAAAAGAAAAGAAATGTTAGCAAGGTCCAACACAGCACAAAATGATCCCATCACCTCCACCAGTCATTTTAGTCAAAAGAGCAATAACAGCACAGATGAAAGACACCACCTCATCTGGCCCGCCATCACCTATAGCCATTTTCCATGAGCCATTTGGCCTCCTCTTCTGGGGAGGATGAGGATGCTGCTGCTTCCATGACTGCTGCTGTCACTGACTCTGAAGCTAACAGCCTTTGCACCAGGGCTGTAGACATCACTTTCTATTGACTACACCTGACTGCCCTAAGCGCCCTGGGATAGGGGAACAATTTCCACCTTGAGAACACTCTCTTGAAGAGGGGAAACACACATAGCATCTGTGGGGGACGGGGATCACTGTGTACCCCAGGATAAGTTTGGTCTTTTCACCTGTGCTACTCTGTCGTTTGCTCCCTCCACCGAACTGTCACGCAGGCTTCAAAGCTTCCCAGAGGCTCACAAGCACCGAATTTGGCTTCTTGGTAATATTTTCTTTAGGAACACTGGTTCCATAAAAATGCTGCTTCATTTGCCTGAGAGTGAGCCACACAGACCTCTTTGCCGGCTTGTTCTTCTCTTATCCCCCTTTGATTGATCTAGTCTTTTATGAACCTGGTTTATATGTTGGTTTAAACCATCCAGACCTGACAGAGCCTCTCCCACCTCATAAAGATCATGACCCACCCTGGGGCTCAGCAGTGCCTCTGAAACTCTAACAGTCCCTGCTCAACCAACTCCATTTCTGTGGACATGTCCCTACCTGAGGTCATTACATACTATGTCCTGCATGCCACTTCCCTCAGTGATGATTGTCCTTTCTTTCTTGCCTTCTAGTCCCCAGTTTTTACAAGGACCTCATCCAGTCATAACAAGTGTCCCTGGTCTCTCAGGGGAGCCAGTCCATCAGGGACTGAGTTCCCTTGTATTGAGTCTGGCGATACAGCCTCTGTCTCAAGGAGGATGGGTAACTATATTACAGTCTCTCTGCTTCCACACCACTCAGACAAATCCCATCTGCCCACATGTCCCAAAGCTTCATAAGCCATAGAAGGCTCTTTGATTCCCCATTTAAAAATTTCCTCCAATTTAAGCAGTTGAGATGCAGTGTTAACTGGTTACCATAGTTACCATACTGGACCATTTTTTAGAGCTCTGTCTGATTGCTGGATTACGGATTTTGAAACCCTTGTGTATTAACGGTTGGATCAGATCACTTTGACCCCACTCTTACTTCCTCCTCATTGTCTGATTATTTCTAGAAATTCCAAGTTTTGGAGTTCTAGGAATGGATCTGTGGCATGGATCTAATTTGTACTTTCTTTCCCTTGCACCCTTCTAGCTGTAAGAAGTGGCAATCCCACACCTCCATCTCATCTTCCCCCTTTCCCACTTTTCCTGACAAACCTGAGGCTGATGTGGAGGAGGGTCCCCACACGGCTCTTTCTTGCTGTAATTCCTCCCTTACACAAGCAAGCCTTTTCTGGGAAGACAGCCAAGCCTCAGTTGCAAGTCTTATTAACCATATCAAAGACCATGCAACAACTGTCACAGCCTGATTATGGTCCTGTTCCAAATGTGCTACTTTCAGGAATGATAAAATTTTCTAGCTTACCAGCTGATTTGAGGATGTCCCCTACTTGCATATCAAACCTCACTCATCAAGAAGACATGTCATTTCACTCAATGTAGAGGCCTCCCTGGGATCTCCCCGTAAGGATGTTCCTCTCTCGGACAGCTTGCTCTTCCTGCATGTCCTGTCACTCATCACCAGGAGCATGCCACTGCCATTACAGCAAGGAGACACACCATCCCGTTACCACAGGACAAAGGCAGCCATGCTGAGATTGTCCCTACAGACCCCCACTCTCAGATCTGTTAACTTTCATCACATGCTCACCATCCACAGCAGGGGCCATGCGACAACTCTTCCTAGACTCATTTCTGGTTCTGTCAGTGTCAGATGAGTCAGCAACTGAGTGATGTGACTTTTCCTGCAGAGACACAAACAAATACGGTACCAGTGACAGACCAAAGGGACAGTTCCACCCTACTCTACCTTGGGGAATCAATAGTGTTATTGAAGCTCCATATGGGGACACAGGTGAGAGGTCATGTACAGGAGCATGGGCAACTCAAAGATGGCTACATCACTGTAAGACCTCTCCAAGCATGGATGATGACTCACAAGAGCTGCATCCCTCCAAGCTCCCTGCCTAATGTGTTTGGCTCCACTGGAGAGAATGTCCTCGGGAAATCACTCACTGTTCATAGAAGCTGGGGAGGGGGCTTGTGAGTGCTGTAACTTTATGAGCTTCCTGGGCCTTGTAAGTTTCCTCAGCTTTTAAAGACCTCCTCCAGGAGAGATTGTTAAATTTTGAGAAAAGAGTTGTTCTGTGGATGGTCTTTCTGTATGCTGTGAATATGTGTTGCTACCACTGGTTAATAACGAAGCTGCCTTGGCCTATGGCAAGACAGGTTATAGTCAGGCTGGAAATCCAAGCAAAGAGACAGGGAGAAAAAAAGGCAGAGTCAGAAGAGACACTGAGAGCTGCCAGGGGAACAAGATGTAATGGAATACAGGTAAAGCCATGAGACACATGGCAATACATAGATTAATAGAAATGGGTAAATTTAAGATGTAATAGCTAGCTAGCAATAAGCCTGAGCCATAGACCAAGCAGTTTGTAATTAATATTAAGCCTCTGACTGGCTAATTGGGTAGTGGTGGGCAGGAAAGATTTATCCAGCTACAGAGCTGCACAACATTGCCAGACCCGGGAGTGCCTGTTACAAGGTAGCATAGAATAAATGCAACAGGAGTGATGTTTCAGAGCTGCTCTGTAAACTTGGAAGGAGATTTCCTTTGCAAACTTGTCTTATATACATTGAATCACATGAACGATGTTTTGTGACTGGCTGTTTTCATTTTAATAATGGTTTTAAAGTTAATCCACATACGTATGCATGTATATGCAGGTACATATGTAAGAAAGATAAGATCTGGGAAGATGTCTCAGCCAGTAAGACACTTATATGACAAGATCTAAGTCCAGATATCCAAAATCCACATGAAAAGCCAGGTCTGGTGGTGCATACTTACAATCCCAGTGATGGCAAGATGGGAGATAGAGACAGGCAGATCCCTGCGGCTCACTGGCTAGCTAGCTCAGTCCACTTGGAGAAGTTCCAGACCAATGAGAGACCTTGCCTTAAACAAAAGGTGGAGAGTGCTGGGGAATGACATCTAAAATCATTGTCTGACCTCCACACACACGGGCATAAACATGTGCATACACATACCCACACATGGGCATCCCTAGAAACACACACACATGCACATACATGCATACACATACATACACACACGTACCTTCATGCATACACACTGGTATCTCCATGTATTCACACATACACATAGACACACAAAGGTAAGATGGGGCTTTGTATGGACCTCTGAGGTCATTGTTCGGGTCAGCTCTGCAGCAGATGTGCATGATTAACTAATAGATGCCAGGGAAGAAAGGATGAGTGACTGTGGTCACCAAACTGAAGTCCAGATGGCAGTGAGAGCTGGAACGCTACCAGTCTCACCCCTGCACGGTTGAGGAAAGGAGAGGACAATGAATGGTTCTGCGTGCATACAGAGATCTGAGACGTGCAAGGAGGTTTTGTGTCTTTACTAAAAGGAATACATAGAGTAATGTTAAGAGAAGGCTGTAGCTATAAGCGTCCGGCTACACGCAGCTGGAGCTACTTGCAGCCAGATCGACAACTCGTGTGGCCAGAACTTAAAGGAGCCGGAGTTACAAGCGGCTCATGCCCGAAACGGCTCATAGCTACCGCTTGTAGCTCTGCCCGGGCCTGGGGCCTGTAACCCCTGGCCTGTAAGGCCACCAATGGTTTTTTAATGAATTCTTGCCATGTGGGCACCAAATGTAGATGAATTTCTAAACAGTCTTATTAAATAAGAAACACAGAGCCAAATACAGGGTTAATAGCCGAAGAGACCAGAGAAACAGCGAATAGCCACGACTAGCCTCAGCTTACCACCATGCAGTAACTTGCCCAGAGAGAGCTTCTTCCCGTCTAACCTGTGTTTTTATTGCCTTTCTGTTTTGCCTTCTCATTGGCTCTAAGCCCAGCCACATGACTTCCTCATCACTGCCTGTCTATACAGACCTCCAGGTCTCTATGGTTGGTACTAGAATTAAAGGCTTGTGTCACCACACTTGGCTGTGTCCTTGACCACACAGAGACTCTGCCTGCCATGTAATTGGATTAAGGGCGTGGGCTACCGCCGCCTGACTTCTGTTTATGGTTCGCTGTGTGACCTCGCTATTTGACCTCTCATCTCCAGGCACTTTATTTATTAACATCCAAATAAAATATCACATTTCAGCACAAATAAAATATCACCACAGAAGGCATAGAATAAATGCAATAGGAGCGATGCTGGAGAGCCAGCTGTAGGGTTGACATTTCTCTCCAGTCTACAAACCCTTGAGCCTCAGGACTCTGTCATGTTAGTCTTGGGATGTTGCTGCAAAGTGCCAAAAACAAATCGCATTCTCTGACAGCTCTGGAGGCCAGAAGCCTGAAGTCAGAGATTGGCAGGACCCCATTCGGTCTCCAAGGGCCGGATCCTTCCCACATCTTCCAGCTTTTGGAGTTGGCAGTATCCTGATGCCATCCTCTATCCCTTGACTTACAGATTCACTATTCCGGCCTCTGCCCCTGTCCTTACTGGTGTCCTGCCCTGCATCCCTGTTTTTTCTAGTGGTCTAGGGACATCTGTTATTCACCGCCCGTCCTACTCCATCTTAAACAATCCATCTGTAATGATCCTATTTCCAAGCAGACTCATATGCTGAAGCACAGGAATTACATACTTTGGAAATCAACACCGTGCAACCACACACACTCTTTTCTCCCACCTCATTGTATGGAGCCTGGAGCAGGTGGGCAAGTGACTTTCTAGGCCTTTGGTGTGGGTCCCTGAGGCTCTGAGGAGCCACAGAGAGGAGCCCATGTGGAAATGACAGGGCTGAGGAGTAGGACAAGGGCTTTCCCTTGGACATGGAGAGGGTGGCAGCAGTCACATGAGTGCGGTGTCCTTAGGACACGATGTGAGGCGCTTCGTGAGCTTGTGCGGCTGTGCTGGGGAGATGGGATGGGGTGGGACTAAAGTCAGGAACTCCTGGAGTGTGAAGTAACAGGGGCTTAAGGAAGCCAATGGAGACTTAGAGGAGAAGCCGTTGGGGCAGTGCCCAAGGGACAGAGGCAGGCAGGCAGAAAAGCTAAGGCAATACTGTCCTTTAGACTGCATGTGTGGCCCACGGGGGCCTTGAGTTTATGGCGATTCTCTTGCCTTAGGTTCCAGTGTTGGCTTACACCATCCCAGCTGAGCCCACTGGCCTTGACATAAGCCTAATGAATATGGTGGTTGGGGGAAATGAGGTATGATATCTGAGGATTCGGGCTCTGTGGCTGTGGCCTTCCTTCTGGGCTCACCATGTCACATGATCAGCTGCCAGGCCTTTCATATTGTTGTTGATGACCTCAACTTTGGAGGCCCAGTCCTTCCCTCCTGAAGTTAATGATTGGTGACAATTTCAGATAACATTTGGGCAAAGATTGCAA
Organism: Peromyscus nudipes; assembly: GCA_902168325.1. Classification (NCBI taxonomy): domain Eukaryota; kingdom Metazoa; phylum Chordata; class Mammalia; order Rodentia; family Cricetidae; genus Peromyscus; species Peromyscus nudipes. The sequence goes on from CABHPH010147489.1 coordinate 64,696, forward strand.
GCCCTTGCTCTCCATCTCCCCAACTGCCTCTCTTTCTTAAAGGGACAGAACCAAAAGACTGAGGGGAAGACTGATGCCATCTGGGAGTTCAGGGAGGTGACACCGTGTGAGAGATGGAATCAGAGTTCTGGGGTCAGTGGGCTGATGTAAAGATTGGCTTCAAATATAAACGCTTCAGGAGAGACTTGAAGGCCAGGCTCACAGGGGACAAGGTTCTGCCTCTTTCTCTGCTCTGTGTGATGACAGCCCCCAAATGAGACTTCTTTAAAAATTTGTCTGTAAGTACAGAATTTATTCTCAAGATTACCGTGATTCCCAAATAGAGAGGGATATGATACAGAGCTAAGTATGTAAATAAGTTGTGAAAAAAGTGATCCAGGGGCTGGAGAGATGGTTCAGTGGTTAAAAACACTGAGTGCTCTTTCAATTCCCAACACCCACATAGTGATTAACAAACATCTGTAACTCCGGTTCCAGAGCATCCAACATCCTCATCTGGCTTCTGTAGGCTCTGAACACACAGTACACAGACACATGTATAGGCAAAACCCCCACACATACAGTCTTAATTTTAATTCTTTTAAAAGTAGACTCTATAAAGGGGGCTAATGTCTTCTGCTCTCTCCTTATACTTCAAACTGTCCCCAATATCCAAAAATTACAGAAGCTAAAATTAAAACCTATCACTCTCCCTTTAAGCCTGTAGAACTGGCCTTGCTTCCAGTCAGCACCTGCAAGGCCAGAGCCAAGGGAGAGAAAAGGCTTTTACCATGCACAGTCAGCCAGAACCCAAAGGGTTTAAAGAACCCTTCTTAAAGGACCCTTTCATTCACATTGAGTCACCCAGCTTCGGACTGGGGGATCATGAGAAGTGCAGGGGTTGGACTCTTACCAGTGTGTACTCTGCAGAGGAGAGGGGAGTGTCCTCAACACATCCAGCAGAAGTCACATGCTCAGTGAGACCCTGATCCCTTCTGAAAACCAACACAACTGGTAGAACGCAAATACTAAAGATGCCAATGGGCCCCTTGTAGGCACTAAGAAGCCTTGGTGGACATGACTGGTAGGAAGGGAGCTGGTCAGGTCCCGGCCACCTCCTAGACACCTCTTCAACACCCAGAGGGAAAGCACAGCTGAAGAGTGGCCAACGGATAACAATACAAAGCAGAGGGATGTAAACTAAACCTAAGAGGGGCTCTGCACAGGGCTGTTATCTGAGAAAGACACCAGTGGGTGTGTGTTCAGGAAGAAACCTCCTCCCCCACCCCCACCCCCGCTAAGGCTCCAGCAATATCTGTGGCATGGTATCTGCAGCCATAACAGGCCCCAGTTCCCACTCCCACAGCTTTTCTGAGCAGAGTCCTCCAACCCGTCTCAGCTTAGCGCCATTGTGTTAATGCGCACTCAGTTGTCCCCCTGGGTCAGATCTAGCCTCTTGAGTAGGTCTGTCTACAAGGTAAAACAGCAATGCAAATATTCTGAACACCAAATGTTGTTTCACTACAAACTGACCTTCTGTTACCTACAGCAGCCTTTCTAATTGGTTGTCTGAAGCCAGTCACTGCAAGGACTTTGTCTTTAAAGAGAAGATTAGATCCTGGGTCCTGGGCCCTGAATAGTTTCAAGTCAAGTTCATGGTCACAAATGGTTTCCAACCAATCTCAGTCTGTCTTGCCATATCAGGCAGAAAGGGATTTCTACTTCCAAGGAGAGGTTACGACCAGTGTCGCATGTCAACTGAGAGTAGCCAAAGGAGATCAGAGAAGTGGCTCTTCCTTCTCTTTAGGATTACTGAAAAATGGGGCTGAAGAGATTGCTTAGTGGTTAAAAGCACTTGCTGTTCTTCCAGAAGACCTAGGTTCAGTTCTGATACTCACTTGGTTCACAACCACCACCTATAGCTCTAGTCCCAGGGGACCTGACACCCTTTCCTGACCTCTTTACGCACCAGGCACATACATGGTGCACAGACATACATGCAGATAAGACACCCTCACACACAAAGTCAATCAATTTTAAAATGATTAAGGAGGAAGAAATCTCTGATGGGGGAATGAGGGAGATGGGGGAATGAGGGAGATGAGGGAATGAGGTAGATGGGTGAATGAGGGAGACGGGGGAATGAGGTAGACGGGGATCCTTATTGGATAACAAACAGTTTCTTGAGCCCATATATTCTGTAATGTGAAATGTGTTCCTTCTCTCCACTGTGCACGGAAGGATCCTGTCCCTAGCCCTTCCTACACTCTACTTTTGTCCCGGGGACAAAGTGGGTCATGGGTAGGGAGACACCATAAGTTCACAAATTAACAGGACACTGATTCATGTCTTACATGAGAAAAAAATTCTGTCAAGACATAAGGAGGACTTAGAATAGGCCACTCTCATGAGCAGTGGAAGATTGGCAGACCCCGGGTGACTCCAGCAACCCCCTCAGAAGGGCCTGCTCTTTCCTGTAATTTGGGGCTGATGGATCTCTCAGTGTTTTCCCCATAAGCTTTCCTCATTTTTCTTCCGCATACCTTCCCCACATCTCCTCCCTATACCTCTTCCTCATCTTTCCCCTCGTGCCCTCCCCATTTCATGAGAGAGCTTCTGTGTGGACGTTTGCTCATGAACTCACTATGTCTGCACAGAAGTTTCTATTAGTATTGGTGATGTTCCTCAACGCTGTGTGTCACAGATCCCTGGAAAAGTGCCCTCATGCAGCATCACGGGTCTTGGAGTAGCTGTGTATGTCCCAGTGACCCAGGAGGGCTGCCCTTGACTCAGTGTTCCGCCTTGCTGTCCTTTTCACTGGGGCACCAGGTTGCCATTTCCCACTGAGCCCTGTCGCATGCATAGACAACCTTGCCTTGGATTTTGTAGATCTTGAATGGGAGGGGAGCAGACAGCATCGGGGCAGGGGACTCAGCTCCCACAGTTGTGTAGTTAGGTTAAAGGTTGATAAGATGAAGGTGAGGAAAATGAGGCCAATGCAGAGGGCCCTGGAAGGCCCATATCAGTGAGTACCAGGAGGAGAGGCTCCAGGCAGATGGGCAGCGACAGCAGATGCTGAGGTCAAAGTCTCGGATCACAGGTTCTGGGCTTCGATCTTGCTGATGCAATTCTTCCTCTTCTGATTCCCAGTCTTTCAGCTTGATTCACCTAGAGTCCCCACTTGTTGAAGCAGTGAACCTGAAGCAAGGAGTCTTGCTTTAAGAACAAAAGGGTTCAGCGCTGGGTCTAAGGGTGGCTGAGGATGGACTGGAAAGAGCAAGCTTGAATAGGATGGTCGACATTTGCCTTCTGTTTGGGCCTCAGAAGGCAGCTGACTTGGTAGGAAGCCACATTTCAGGCGGCAACTAGCACCTGAAAAATGCAATAGAGAGGCTGGGGGATGGCTCACTTGGCAAAGTGCTTGTGGTACAAGTGTGGGGACCTCAGTTTGGATCCCCACAACTCACAAAGACTTTTTGAAAGCTGGGCGAGGTGATACATTCCAAAAACCCCAGCACAGGGGAGGCAGAGATGGGGCATCCCCAGAGCCTGCAGGCCAGCCAGTCTAGCCAATGGGTGAGCTCCAGGTGCCAGTGAGAGTCTGTCTCAAAAACGTAAGGCAGAGAATGAGCAAAGAAGACGTTCTGCATTGACTCCTTATGTATATGTTCGAGTGCACACATGCTCACATGCACACACACACACACACACAAGCACACACACACACACACACACACACACACACAAGCATGCATGCACACATACACACTGTAAGAGATCATGACCCTGGAGCTCCTTACCACCACAGTGCCCTAGGAGCTACTTCTCCAGCTTAGGGCCTTCTCATATTTTGCCAAAAGGTATGAGATTTTTATAAATAGGAAGAAAAAAACATAACACCACTGCATATTATCTACCCGAACAAAGAGATGGATGAGAATTAGCTCAGATGAAGTCAATCCTATGATCTAGCCCTTCAGGCTGGGTGGGGCCAGGCTTGGATCACATCTTGAGTGACAGTCTTGAGTGCCAAGTACTAGTTTCTTATTTTAATCTGTCAGAATCAGGTGGAAAATCACATTCTAGCCACTGGTGGCATCTCCTTAAAGCAGAGACCCTTTTTTCACCCAGTGGCTCCAATGGGAGATGGTTCTGATCACCCATGAAGAAGACAGGAGCCCTTACAGGGACAAGAAATAAATATGTTCTTGAACCCTTAACTCTTACTCTGTAAACATAAATGTGCCCCTTCCTTCTCTTGTTAAAAGTACACAGAATGTGCCCACCTTGTATCCTGGCACCTTCTCCCACTCACCACAGGGATGAAATCTGCCAGATGCAGAGTAATGTCAAAAATGAAATGGGTGACTGATCTATTTCTTATATGAGGAAAAGTATCACGAAACACAAGGAAGTAACTTTTAAAAGGCCATTTTCATGAGCAGTGGAAAATTACAGAACCCTGGAGATCCAGGAGTGACATACCAGCATGGAAGAGCACAAGAGGAACTTGCCTTTTCTTCTCTCTAGGCCCCGGCTGACTCCCAGAGCCCACCCACACTGCAGACAGGTCTTCCCCACTCAGCGCACTGACCATGTGCCAGCCCTCTGAAACACCTCCATAGGCACACCTAGGGGCATCGCTATCAACGCTCCTGGTGTTCCCTGCCCGCACGTCTTGCTGCCGGCTGTCCTCTTCACAGCAAAGACGTGATGCCAGAAGAGAGGCTGGTGACATGTTTGTGCAATACAGAGGAAGGAACCTATGAGGACACAATCTCTAAAGTCCCTTATTGGAGGAAGGAAAGGAGTATTAACTAGATCCTACAACTCCTGGGGCAAGATTTCATCACCCAGGCAGCCCCTGGCATAAAAAGAAAACTCCAAAAATTACACATGGAACCCAGGCCATCTAAGTAGGCTGGCAGCTTTGGCCTTCACCATCCTTAACAATCAGGACCTAGAGGAGAGAAGGAAGAACAAAACAAAGGGCCGAGGGAGAGCTGGAAAATGGCTGCCGGAAACGGAGATGCCCTGGATAGAGCCTCCAGGTCCAGAGGAGCCCAGGGGAACTTGCTTTAAATGCAAGATGGGGGAAGACTGCACTTTGTCGGTCTGTCCTATCTACCAGGAAACTGGGTTGGACACCTGGCATTGGAGACTTGACTGTTCCAAGTCTTGGAAGACATAAGAGATGTCTAGAACTCTGGTGGCCATGGAAGGCATGGGTGACTAGGGGTGTCTGAAGGGATCCTCATTGTCCTCACTGGAGAATATCATCATTCCCTCTGAGGAGTACAGCGCAACTCTGACCATCATGGGAAAGCAGATTCATCTTCTTATAGGTACAAGGGCAGCTTTTTCAGTTTTACCTGTATTTGTAGGTAAACCATCCTCTCAGTCCACAATTGTTAATGAGGTGAAAGGTCATGTTGATGCAATTCACATCCTTAAACAAACAGTGATTAATGCCAAGGGCCAAAACTGACCTTTGTAGGAGTCTTTGCGACCCTAGGCTGCAGAGAGACGAGCCATGGGAAGCAAGAAGACGGTTTGGCTCAACATGACTCAGTAGCCAGTGTTGTTTCAAACTTTGGGAGTCCAGGTGGTTTATTTTAGGCATATTTAAACACAGCACAGTTTGGTGAAAACTAATTCTGGTGAAAATTAGCTCAATCCTGCAAGCACACCTAAGTTTCTTTAAGGAACAAAGGAAGCCAAATACAGCTCAAACGTGACTATATAGAAGGCTTTGGAAAGTCCATGAAGGTAGGCTTTATAGATTGACGGAGAAAAACACATTTACAATTAAGAGTCTCGGGGAGGGCCCAGTGCCGGAAACTCTCCAGCTGTACAGATAGAGCCAAGGTCACCAGGCTAGCAAGCACGTCTGCTCCAGCTTTCTGGGTGGACAACAGAGATTGCATTTCTTCTTGAAGTAACAACCCTTGAATGTGCTTAACATTTCAGGTTCCCCTAGTGCTTATCTGTGAACACAAAGACCTCCATGCCTCCTACAGACCAGGAAGCCAGGGCAGTTGCCATAAGGATCCCTCCTATCTCACCTATGCTTGGTCTCGCCAGAAATTAGAACCAAGATAGACTAGTGGGGCGGAGACCTATTGGGGGAAAAGAAGTTTGAGAGAAAGAATGTGATTGGCAGGCACACGAGGAAAGGTTGGTGTTGCCCAAGGCAGGATGGTGGGAGGCTGCACAGGCCTTTCATGATGCCTTTCATGCAGGACAGGACACCACCATGACAATGGTTTCGAGGCTCTTTATGGGAGCAGGATGGGGAATCACTGTGAACCAATGTACCATGCTTGTCCCATATGTCTGGCTAACAACCAGGAACCCAAACCTCCTCCACGGCTAAACCCTGTTGAGGGCAAGGCTTCCCCAGGAGATTATCCATTAGAGTTCATTCAACACACTTGTCTGCAGAGGGTATCGGTTACATCTTTCTTGGCTACAGGAGAGGAGAGATGGAACAACTTGTCCTTCACCTTCAGTGGCTATCTTGTTCTTGTCGTGGTCCATACCGCTGGACTCCGAGATATTTCACTGAGGTAGAAGATCTCTGTTTTCATTAGATTCATGAGGCATACAAGTGTTTTACTAATGAGCCCAGAATGCATGCTACTTCATGCTCACCAGGTCCAGCCAGCATCACATCATCAATATAATGAATCAGTAACATCTTATGGAAGCAGAAGGTGGTCATATTCCTATGGACTAGACTGTGGCATCAGGCTTGAAAGTTGATACATCCCCGAGGTTGAATGGTGAAGGTATATCTGGTTTTGTCAACTGAAATTAAACTGCTTCTGGTGGACATTGTGGGTAGAGTTGATGGAAAGGGTGCTTGTCAGATCCATAGATGCATAAGCAAGGACCTGCAAGTGTGTTCATCTGCTCAGGCAATGAAATTGCATCTGGGACAGCAGCTGCAATTAGAGTCGCTACTTAGTTAAGACTCCAGAATTCATCAGTCTGTCTTTTGTACGAGTCAATAGAGAACAGTATGGAGATGTGGTATGAGTCATCACTTATGTGTTCTTAAGTCCTTGATGGTGACACTGACCTCTACAACCTTGTCAAGAATGCATCTCCCATTCGGACGCTGCTGTAAAGACTCTCTGGCCTTTTCCACAACAGCCCTTACTTCTCAGCCCAGAAAACCAGTATGGGATTCTGTCAACTGCTAAGGAAGTCTATTCTGGTTGTTTATTCCATCACTGGAGGAGTGACCACAGGATGGGTCCATGGACCCACTTTCCCCACAATGAGTCAGAGCTTAGCCGAAACTTCTGGATCACCTGACCTCCATAAGGCTCTACACTGGCTGGGTGCTCTATGATGTTTGGGTCTCATGGAATCAGTGTTGGTCCAGAATCAGTACTTCCCCAAGAGTCTGATGATTTCTTTGTCCCCAAATGCACACTTACACTGGGTAACAAAACCACAGAGTTTCCTTTGACATAGCCCAGGAGAGAGATCAACAGTATAAATGCTTAGTTAGTGTGTGGGACCATCATTCTCTGGGTTCCAATAACTGATTGGGTACCACTGATCCTCTGTTTCTTTGATTAGACATACACCATTGTTCAACTGATGTGAAAGTTTTCTGCTTGTGCAGATCGAACATGACATCTTATCTATTTCGCCTCTAGGAACAGTACGTTCAGCTCAATGCCAGAGGTCTCCATGATTGAGCATGCTGTGATTGTTGCCTTGTCTTTGATATCTATTTTGTTAGTCATATCCTCTGTGCCTTTGTTCTGGAGTGTCAGCACTTGGTCCCTGTCATCCTCAGGTCAAATTATTCTCATTTCATTTCCAACTGAGTAGCAGTGGTTCTAACAGTAAGGTTTGGCCAATAGAGAAGAGTGTTCACAGAGCTTTTCAAGGTGCTGTGGCTCTGTTTAAAACCCATTGTCCAAAGTACTGGTGAAAAGTGTGTCTTCCGAGCCCTCCCAGTGTGTTGGAAGACACTGACTACTGCATGGTGGCATTGCAACCTCCCTACACCTTTGAATCCTTTCTATGCTAGCCCAAGGGCGACAAGAACTTTCCAACTTGCTCATAGTGGGCCACTTTTTGGTCCATGGTTTAGCCAAGCAGCCAAACTGTTAGCCTTATTCTAACTCCCTGATCTACACTATTAAACACATACTCTCTGTCTTGAGAAGAATATCAATATTTTCAACCAGATCCACATTTATGTTCCTTCCAAAAGTATCTCACATCTTTACATTGACAGGCCTGGGTTTGTGTTTGTATAAATTAAAAAACTCAGACAGTTCTTTTGGACCATGACTTAGACTTTGTGTCTCACTTTAGAGGCCTGCTGGACTTTAGCTTGTAGGTCTAGAAGCAGAGTGGGGTGGTGAGACTGGATCCCAGAGAGACTTAACTTTGTCTTACATGGCAACTGCCCTGGGGAGGCCATTATGGTTTCCAAGGCAACGGAGGCCTAGCCCCCTAGACACAGGTAGAAAGGCTGATCCCACTGTATCAGGAGGTCACAACTGATGGGTTGTGAGGAGAAGTAGGGCCAGAGAAACCATTTCCACTCATAAGCAAGGCTTAACAGAATTCAGAAAATTCAGAAGCTCTCTTTCCAACTTCTTCCAGATCTTTCCACACATCCTCATTTAAACTTGCAAGATCTTAATTTTTCTCAACCAGTGACCTCATCTGCACAGCAGATAGATACCCTCAGAAGTTTAGCATTCAGCGTTCACTGTAACTCAGTAAAATACACAATGGACATGCCCTTGATTTTCAGAAGTTTCAGCCTGTGGTGACAAGGAGGATTCAGCTCAGGGTACACCTAGAAACTTCCAAGGTGTTGATGTTTAGCTGGAGGCAGAAGCCAAATCTTCATGATCCTTCTTTTCCTCACTCCCTTTGTCCTGAGATGCTTGGAGCAAATGTTACCATGTCCCTTGGTTCTCTACCAATGTTCACAAACATCATAAGCTTCCTTCTATCCCATAAGTGACAGATCAGGAGCACGCAGGACATTTATTTTGCATATGTTTGCAAACACACCACAGACTATTAGTGCTATCTGCATTTAAAGTCCTCAACATTTTTAGGTCTAATGAGATTAAAGAACAAATTAAGTTGGCATCTCCTTGACTTTTTATCCACCTAGAACCATCCTTGTTTTCAAAATCTGTATTAGTTGGGGTTTGACAGAGAGACAGAGAAGTGTGAAGAAGGGTTTATTAGAGGGATTGGCTTATGCAGGTACAGAGGTTGAAAGTTCCCTGTCAGGACATCAGTAAACTGGAGACTTGGGGATGCTGGTAGTGAGGCTCAGTCCAGTTCCAAAGGGTTTAGATCCAGGGAATCAGCATAGAGCTTAGTCTGAGGCTGAATGTCTGAAAACCTAATTGAACTGCTGGTATGGTTCGGTTCCCAAAGGCTAGAGAGCCTAGGGTGCTGTGATTAGTAAGAGACTAGTATCATTGAGGTGAGATCTTCTGGGGATGGTTCCTCAGGGTCAGCACACAGAGGATGTGGTCCAAAGGGTGTTAAGGCTGCATCCCAAACTAGCAGCCAAACTTGGTAATGTATAAGAAGCTCCCACACAGTACTGACAGCTGCAGGATTGGAAGAGTGATGGAGAACAGGTGAGACTTGGAATGTAAGAGGCCAGGGGAGGTCATAGGTGAAAGTGCACGTTCAATTGCAGTGACGACCCTAGGATTCAAGAGGTCATGGAGAGAAGCTGAGACTTGGCATCTTAGAGCAGGGTGGGAGCCCCTAAAAGGAAAATTACCATCAGTGAAAATGCAACCTCAGTTGCAATGGAGACTCCAGCGTATTGGAGTGTGGGATGTGGACATGAGAAGACTATGGGATGAGCACCACCGGCAGTGGCAAGTGTGGAATGGACTCTGCCTGAGCCACAAAACAAGCTGCATGTGCATGGCAGACCGGTAGAGGTGTTTGTGGGCTGGGAGTAGGGGCAAAGGATCATGAGTGATTCCTAAGTGTTGCATATGGAGCTATATACACTCTGGGTTTGGGGTTTGCTTTGATCTGATTGTAAATGTGCTCTGGTTCTTCCCTCTTGGGTTAAAAAATATATATATATAACTTATTTTGAATTTATAGGAATCTATAGTTAAGAGACATTGGATTTTAAAAGAGAATTTGCACTTTTAAAGTGTTGAAAAATACTTGTTGTTTAAAAAGTCAACCTGAATGTGCCATGGAGAGCAAGCCAGTAAGAAGAATGCCTCCATGGCCTCTGCTTCAGTTCCCCGCTCCAGGTTCCTGCCCTGCTTGGGTTCCTGCCCTGGCTCCCCTTGGCTGTAAAGCGTAGGACAAAATCAACCCTCTCAAGAGCCCCCTGTTGCTTTTGGCCACAGTGTTTGTCACAGCAACAGAAAGCGAAGTGGGACCAGTGGGAAGGGGGCTCACTGCCTGTCTGTCTCTCATGCTCATGGCAGCTTTCGAAACAAGGCAGATCTCTCCACCCTCTAAGAATGAAATGAAGCTGGCCTCACGGTCCATGACCAACTTTATACCAATTTACAGGCCCCTCATCCGCGTCTTCCACAAACCAAGGACTAATCCCTGTTTCAGACACTTGCTTGTACCAAGTGCTCCATGGGGACATTTTATTTGTAACACACAAGAATCATTGTGTTAATGATGAGAATGCGAAAATTCGTTTCAGTTTACCAGACCTGTACCTCTTCCACCCTAGGCTGCCCCATGGATAAGGCAGAGTGAAAAAACTCCTGCCCCTGGTGGTGTGGGCTCCAGGAACAGGAGCCAAGAACAAGTAAGGATCATAAAACGGTCAAGGACGAAGACTGAAGTATGTGCAGGGTAGGGAGGGGGAGCAGTCCTCTGAACTGAGGTGTGGCGGTGATTTACAGTATGTTTTCCAAAGACCCAGCCTTCATGCCGGGTCCTGGGAGACCTATGGGTGTGACTCTGTGCTAGGAAAACAGGTCAGTGGTAAGGAGGTTATCACAGGCCAAGGGACAAGCAGCGTCAGCAACCAAGACCATAATGCCATCTGCAGAAGGGTGGCGGGGTAAGGTGACTAAGGTCTGTCCAGCTGGGATATTACTTAGCAATCGAAAGAAACAACCTGATACTGATAGACACAGCCTGGGCAAGTCCCAGGGATGCTTTGCTAAGTAGGGGAAGCCAGATTCAAAGGTTGAAGGGCGATTATTCCATTAGCAGAAGAGAGTGAAAAGAGGACTGTCTGCCCCTGGTGGGCAGAGTGAGAGAAAACGTCCCGGGTAGGGGCCGGAGAGAACTTTGCCAGGGTGATGAAGGATTCTGAGTCCTGGGGGGAGTTAGGCTTGCCCAGTGTGAACATTTGTAAAAACTCATTAAATGACGTGGGCAGTGGGCTGCATGACACCCAGGGTGACCACATCTGGGTCCCCAGAACCTGTGACTGTGTCCCTCACATGACAGATGCTTCCCAGCTGTGATTCTGTTGACACTCTTGAGATGAGGAGAGCAGCCCGAACGACCCTTATAAGAAAAAAGCAGGAGGCCACACTGGAAGCGGGGGAACTACAGAATCGAGGTGTCAGTGTGCTGTGACAAAGCAGGTCACAGGCCAGGGAACAATCGGAGATGGGTGGTCTCACTGGAGCCTCCAGGAGGAACCAGCCCTGCGAATGCCTTGCCTTTGACCCAGCAGGACTGATTTTGGACTATTAGGAAAATGAATACATATCACTTTGGGAAGCAAATTGGGGTCATTTACTTCAGTAGCTACAATGGGAATGCACCACATACAAGATGTTCATCATACCTTGATTTTACCTTAAAGAAAACATTTTAAAAAGAACTGAAACAAGTATGGAAATCTGGCTAATGATATTGCAAAAGAAATTCTCTTCCAGGTAATCACAGATATTTGCACCTGGCTCTGAAATGCATACGAATGGATGAAGGGAGAAATGGGTATGGGTATGGGAGAGCAGGCAGAGCAAAATGTAAATTATTTATGGTGTTTTCACTTTTCAGGGTGCAAGTTGCACCCCAGAATGGATGTTCTTTTCTACTTTTTTTTTCATTTTTAGGACAAGGTCTGGTTATATAGCCCTACCTAGCTTGGAGCTTGCGTTGTTGGCCAGGCTGGCCTCAGATTTCTGGTGACTTTCCAGGTGCTGGGAGTGTAGGAGTGCGGCCTCTCACCTGGTTCCCACAATGAACTTTGTGATGACCCCTCTGAATGTCATCTAGAGCTGCTTTCATCAGCCTCGTCCTTCGGAGGTAGGGGAGAAGCTCAGAACTCCTCCAACAAATATGGACTTGAGAGATACCAGGAGGTAGGAAAGGCAGCGAATCCGAGTCTCCTCCGTAAGGCTCCTGTTCTGACGGGGGCAATGAAGTCTCTGAATAGACAGTAACTGGGCTCTTTGCTCAAGGGAATGAACCTCTCAGGAGCTTGAGTTTTGGTGTCTAAATTCCTACCTGTGAGGACATTTTCTAGGTGGTGGTCTGGGAGCAAGTTACTGAATTCTTCCTAGTTGGAGCCTCATAGGGTTGGTGTGAGCATTCTAACAAATGGGGTCACAGTATTTTCCATGAAGTACCTGGCACAGTACTGGATGGCTGACAGTACTCTGGAGATGGTTGGTGTTGTGACTGTTGCTCATCAAGTACTTCTTATTAAATAGCAGAGCACAGGCCCATGGGAAGTTTATCTGCACTCCTTACTCATACTGTTCTGCAGGTCTTGAAGATGACCAGCACACCCCATATTCTGCAAGACAGCTCACTGGAGAGATGGCTCAGTGGTTAAGAGCTCGGGCTGCTCTTCTGGAGGACCCAGCACCCACAGGGTGACTCACAAATGTCTATAACTCCAGTCCCAGGGGATCTGAAGCCCTCTTCTGACCTCCAAGGGCACCAGGCACACATGTGGCACACAGACAGGCATGCAGGCGGAACACTCAACACACACAAAATAATAAATGTTTTTAAAAGGAAGAAAATACACAGTGGGAGTCTAGACTATTGTGAACTCAGAACTGTATCTACAGCTTCCTAGCAGATTTCTTTTTTTCTTTTTCTTTTTTCTTTACTTCCTGTCCCACAGGTACCTGTGTCAATTAAACTGAGTGGAACACATTGCCTCTCTTGCCATGGAAGAATGCCGTGGCCATCCATTCAGAAGTGGTTTTCCAGACTTACCTTTTCCCCTTCCTGCTCCCAATGTACTAGTGAATGATGTTTGTTGTTGTTGATGATGATGGTGGTGGTGATCATGTGTGTGTTTGAAGACAGTTTTACTATGTAGCCCAGGCTGGCCTAGAACTCACAATGCAGCCTCCAGTCTCCAGTCTCCACAGTGCTGCGACTGCAAGGGCGCCCAGCAGCAAGGTCTAGTTCCTAGGAACTTTATCTCTTCCACCCACTGCTCTCCCATTTGTCTTAGTTCAGGGACTTATGTCTGCCTGTTTCCCCGAAGCATCCCCCACCAATCTCCTGTATCCCAGAAGCATCCCTGGCCGACCTCCTTGTTCCCAAGCTTGCCACCCCTACCTCTCTGTCCTTGCCAGAATGAGTTTTCTGCAGTGGAAACCCTCTATGTGCTTCCAGACTCTGGCCCCCAGCAGTGTCCCTGAGTGTACTGACTCTAGCTAGTTCCCGTAGTACCGACCGCATGGCCTCTTTTAGTTTCCACATAGCTGTCTGGAATATTCCACTTCCCTCCCTCATGTCTGGAGGTCTATGACTGGAATGTTTCACATGTTCATTCCTCCCTGGGCTCTGTCCTCTCTGGCTGTCAACCTTGACTCACCAGGTCTGGTGGTCAGCTGGTCACTTTTGTCTCTCATCTCTGTGTCATTGAGCTTAGCTCAGAGGCTGGTTCTAGGCATTATGCTTCTACGTGGGTACAAGAAGCAGGATTAGTCCCACTTTCAAAAGACAATAAAGGTGAAGGAAAAGAAACTTTGGTATGTCTGCTGGGGTCTTCTTAGCGGGGAGATGGCATTCTTACAGGCAGAACAGAAATTTAAAAAGATGAGCAAGGTTAAGGAAATTGGCAAGGGCTGGTAGTGCCTGGCAGTGGTTGGTGCCACTTTCACCTCTAGCTGGACAGAGGTCTTCTGCAGAGACGAGCCACAATAGATGTTGACCTGGCACAGAGGAAGTCACTGGAGTTTATTCACCTGCCAAGCTACCTACAGGCCTAACCCAAAGTCAAGGCTGTCCCTGAATGGAGTCCCTAAAGGTCAGCCTTCCAGGTACAGGGCAGAGAGAACTGGCTGGAAAGCAGGTCTGTAGAGAAAAACCCACAACAAAAGCGCCAGGAATACCTCCGTCCTTTTTTATCTGTGTGTGATTGAAGGCAGTTATGAGGAGGAGTATGACACCTTTTCTCCTGAGTCACGGTGGCAGGTGAGCAGGTCTGGGCACACTCTCTCTGGAGTAGCACTCACTAGGCCCCCGAGACACTTTCTGGCTCGACTTTCTGTTCTCAGCTTATCCCATGGAGAAGTATTCTGGAGGCCCCACCCCCAAAGCTAGAACTGGGTTTATTGATCACAGGAGTCTCAAGTGAATCTATCATCTGCAAACTCCAAACTTTATCTTTGTAAGAAGGTTCATGCACCAAGTCTCTAGGGTACAGCCTGATTGGTTTTCATGACCACAAACTGAATATAAGTGCTCTGCCTCGTGGCAGAAAGCCTGGGCCCAAATCCTGGGCAAGCGTACCCTGAGATCTGATGTGGTGGCTCACATCTGTAACCCAGCACTCTGGAGACTGAGGCTGGAAGTTAGCTGCGAAGCTGCAGCCAGCCTGGGCTATAGAGGGAGTCCTGATCTCAAACCAAACAAGAAACATCCACCCCACCAGTCAATAACCACCCCTGAAGAAAGAATTGAGTCCATTAGGAATTCTGTACTCTGGTGCTGCGATCCAGCAATGTCCTCTCTAGGGTGATGGATGGGGTGATGGAGTGCCAGGGAAGCCATTTCTGTTTGAGAATGGCCTAAGGGAGCCGGCTGGACCTGGAAGTTAGTCAGGGTAACGCTGGATGACAGCCACCAGCCAGGACAACTCAGGTGGGAACAGCAGCCTGAGGCTGGAAAGGCTGAGGGGAGAGGTGCAAGGGCTGAAAGTCAGCACTGGCCTCCTTGTTTACTGCTAGGAATGGAAAGTGGGTACAAAGAAAACTAGGTTGGGCCAGGCGGAGCTCCTTTAGGACAGCGCCGCCTGTCGGGAAAACGCAGAAGCCCATATGGGGGCCCACTGCGTGCGAGGAGCAGCCAGAGACCACAGCAGGACCGCGGCCGCCTCCGTGCCTCCTCTCTCGGCATCACGGGTGGAGGCGCAGGCCCCTTCTCCAGCCTGGGCGCTGCGGAGAGAGGTGGAGCGCCGGCAGTGGCTCTGCTGAGTCTTGGTTCCCCGGGATCTCGGCCCTCTCCGTCGGGGGGCCATATTTTCATAGCCAATCTGCCTGCCACTCACTCTGTAACGGCCAATGAGGACACAGGAGCACTAATCACGGTGTTCCTTCTGTTGTATGAGGAGAACAGCGCCCCCTTGTGTCCGAGCGGTGCAAATTCAGAGAATTTGGCAACCTTACTGTTGGGTTTGGGATTCCCGCAAAAAATACTTGGTGCCCTCCTGTGTGCAGGCTTAGTAGCAGGCGCTGACTTCTCCATAGCAGGGACTGACAGCATGTTTCTTAAGCTCACTGGAACAGCACGTCTTTCCTAAATGCCTCTGCTTGTTCACATGCCAGGGGGCCAGGAAGCAGAGCTGGTTTTTTAATCTGTTTTGAGACAGGGTCCCACTATATTGCCTAGGCTAGCCTTGAACTCAAATATGTAGTCTAAGCAAGTCTTGGACTTGCAGTCCTCTTGCCTCAGTCTTGCGAGTAATCCCTCCCCCCACCCCGCCCCCCGCCCCCCACCCCCCGACTCCTGGCTTATTTCTGATGTTCAGTTCAGAGTACAGTCTGTAAACTTCTACCTAGCCTTCTATGTCACTCCAGTGGAATTTCCATCCGTTTGTCCACAGGTTTTGTCTGGAAACCTTTGGACCTGATGGAATTTTGTGTTCATTATCTTTTAATAATGAATTTTTTTTTTGTTTTTTTTTTTTGTTTTTTGAGACAGGGTTTCTCTGTGTAGCTTTGCGCCTTTCCTGGAGCTCACTTGGTAGCCCAGGCTGGCCTCGAACTCACAGAGATCCGCCTGCCTCTGCCTCCCGAGTGCTGGGATTAAAGGCGTGAAATATATGTAAATGAAAAATGTAGATTTAAGGTCCTGTGGATGGACACAGAGCAAGTCAAGCAATGGCTCATTGCTCCAAGGATGCCAGGTCTTTTCTCTCCTCCCACAACTGAGCCACATGACCTGCTTGCATTGCCTCTTTCCTTTGCCCTGGACCAGCTTTTAGATGCATCCCCAGAGGACACAGGTTGGCTCTGCTCGTGTTGAGTCTACACAAGCAGAGTCTTAGTGAAGGCAGTGTCTCGTGTGTCTTTTATGTTTTGCTCAATGTCATGTGTCCATGGATGCTGCTGTATGCTTTTTCACTCTGGGAATCGTATTGGGGTGTGTGTGTGTGTGTGTGTGTGTGTGTGTGTGTGTGTTGGTGAATCTGTCCTAGAGTGTGTTGGAGGAGTCATCCGTGGCAGGTTGCCACTCTATACTAGTGTGTAGTCACTTTTCAATGTGACTACACTAGTTCCTGCCAGGGGCAGGACACTGTGTTCACTGCTCCATCCTTACCATCACTTGATATTACCAGACAGGATTTTTCCTTTTGTCAAATATGGTAGATTTAGTTTATATTTTCTTATTGTGATTGTAATTTGACTCGACACTGTGTCGATAATATTGAATACATTTCCTGTGTTATTGGCCATTTGGATTTCCTCTGCTGTCCAGTGTCTAGTCAACGTCTTGGTTACATTTTCTGCTGCATTATCTGCCTTGGTGAATTACATGAACTCTTCCTATGAGACAGAGAGTACCTTAGCATCTTGGTCCTACTACAAATAGCAATGTCACACAGTTCAACTTAAAAGCTTCCGAATACCTGTCCCTTGTTAGTCGCCTGCTCACAGACACCCTCTGACCCCGGGTGGAGCATCTCTTCATTTCCTTTGTTCAGTTTTGGCGAACCAGACCTTTCTGCTTCCAGCGCAATGAGCTTTATCAGCACCTTGTGTTACAATTGGTGCTTTTGTGTCCTGGTTAGGAGACCCGTGTCGCAGGGTTGACTGTGACCAGACGGTGCAGAGGACTTGGGGCTGTGTTCTCAAGAAGGTCTTCTCTTGGCCTTTGCTCATACTGTTTCCACTGGTTGGGGACAACCTCTCAGGCATCTGTGTGGTGGGAGGGAGGCGACTCTGTTTTCCAGAAGACCCTTCAGATTTGCACTTCCTTCTTTTGGGTGAAGGATCCTTTCAATGAGATTTGGGTCTGGGTCAGAGCTCTGTGGATGTTGAAGAAGGGTGAGCTGTGATGGGGTGACTCCTTCTTAGAGCTAAAGAATTGGCTTCTGAATTGTGTATTTATTCCGAGGTGAGTGGGGTGGATTAGGGGGAAGTGGGTAGAAGATAGCAGAACAGTAGGAGAACTCTTCCCTGATCTCTAAATCTGGGTCTGGGGGGTGGGGAGGGATGGGGGGCACAGCTCCAACAGCTGGTTGAGATAGAATGGGTGTCTGGACAAACCTGACAGGGAGGGGGGGCTTACTTCTCAGCATCCGCAGGGACCAGCACAACCAACCCTTCAGGGCTGACGGGACCTTCCACACAGGAGGCTTTAGGAGACAATTGCTCAGTCAGGGAGCAGCACTTTGGAAAGAGCTGAGGCTAGTTTTTAATCAGACACACACACACACACACACACACACACACACACACACACACCCCTCATTTTTTGTTTTGTTTTGTTATTAATAGCCACTAGCCACTAGATGGCAGGTTTAGTCACATCTGGATGCTTGCAGCAAAGGGTTCAAGTAAGGACTATGGGAGGAACTAGGCATTTGGATTTAAATCCAACTTCTGCTTAATTCTGTTTGTGAACTCATCAGTCACAGAGCTTTAAACACATATGTCCGTGATGAGCACTGCACAGTGACGCTGTGGCAGAGACTGGTGTGGTTCCTCCGTTTTTAGGCTTTTAAAGATGGTGCAGATTTGGCTTCTGCAGCGCTTCTAGATCTGTCCTTTCGTGGCCAGACTGTAAACAGTCAGCTAAACAAATGTCAATCAAATTGTTCTGCCAGGAAATGGCCTTTTACTGGCAGGATCTGGCAAGCTGCTTTGTTTATCGCCTGTGGAGGGTTCCAGACTTGGGGAGCGGCTGATCATAGGCAACCTGACCCTGCTTTCCATCTCCCGTCCCGCCCGGCTCCTCAGCTTCAGTCCCCTTCACTGCCCTGCCTCTTCCCTGCAGCCCCAGAAAATCCTGGATCTCTGGTGTTCTTTTCTGTTAAATCATGTCATGCCATTCTTTCCTGGCATTTAAAAATAAGTAAATCAAAAGCAATTTGTGCATTGGAAAATACAGCCAAAGCCACAGACCTGGGGTTCCTGGAAGGTGAATATGCATGCACATTTGGAAAGAACTTGGAGCGTTGTTAGGGTCACTTTGCTTTGCCAGCTAAACTGTCTGACAGAAGCATCTTGAAGGAGGAAAGATTTCTTCGGCCTCACAGTTTCACAGGGTTTTGGTCGTCGTCGTGCTGAGGAAGGTTTGTGGGGTGGCTCAGTTCATGATGGAAGCAGCATGTGTAGATCTGTCATACCATGGTGGGCCAGGGAGCAGAGAGAGGGCCAGGAACCAGCGACTGGGTATAACCTGCAAAGACCTGCCCCTAGGGACACACTTCTGCCAGCCCCACCCCAAGAATTTACAACCTTTCAGTATGGCACCATGAGTTGAGGAAGACGTGTTCAAAATTAGCTTGTGGGGACATTTCTGATTCAGATCATAATAGATGTGGAGACAGAGACAGGGCAATCATTTCCTATGTATCAATGATTGTTTAGTAAAACTCACTTTTTCCTTCTTCTGTGTATAGGTCTGTGAATTTTAACAATTTATAGATTTGAACCGTTGGCTCCGGGACTACCCCATCACCCCCAGTTCTCCCTGTGAAGTCTTTTCTGCAGTTATAGCCTCCTCCTCCTCCTCACTCCAGGAAGTTATCAGTTTTCCAGCATTACATGGAACTATGCAATATGCATTTTTTTCGGGACTGTCCCCTTCAATGACCTTGAGATGCAGTATGATTTGTATTTCTCGAAAGCTTGATTTTATTTTAGACTGGGCTTTGTAGCCTAGGCAAGGCTCGAACTCACAATCCTGCCTCAGCCCCCTGAAAGCTGAGATAATAGACACCTGCCACCACACCCAGAAAGTGTCCCTCTTTATTTTTATTTACTACATATGTTTACATGTATGTGTAGGCATGTGTATATGGAGGGCAGAGGTCAAGTGTCTTCCTCGGTTGCTCTCCACACTTTAAAGACAAGGTCTCTCTCTCATAGACCCCGCAGTGTGCTGATGTGTCCAGACTGGCTGGCTAGCACCCCCAGAAATCTTTGTATCTCTGCCTTCCCAGCACTGGGCTTGCAGGAACGTGTTGCCACACCTAGCTTTTTACATGGGCACTGAGGCTCAAACTCAGGTCCATGCTCGCTCTGCAAACAATTTGCCAATGAACCTCCGCCCTAGTTTTTCTTTCTTTGAGTAACATGCTAGCGTGTGTCTGTCCTACAGCTTGTCTGTGGTTTTGCCTATGGAAGGATATTTGGGTTGCTTCCAGTCTGGGAGTAATTATGAAGAGAGCTATTGTGAACATGCCTATGCAGGGGTTATATAAGCTTTCATTTTCTGGGATAAATACCCAGGAGTGGGGTCACTGAAATGTATGCTGTGGGCTTAAGTGTTTAAGAACCTGCCAACCTGGCTTTCAGAGTCTCTGTGTGGTGCTGGAGCCCCTACGGAGTGGGGTGTTCGGCTTCGTTCTGAACTGCTAATATGTGGGGTTTCTCTGGCCGTCTTTATTGTCTCTGCCTTTCTTGCTGCTCACCCGTCAACTCAGTGATCCTTTCAATGACAGCTTCTGGCATCGTTGTCTTATTTCACCACCCAGTTTGCTGTCCCACCCTGGCCTTTCTTCTGCCTTCCCCGGCTTTGTTTAGCTCTCTCCTGTTTCTGTTTCCTGGTGTGAAATTTCATAGTACCGATTTGAGAACTTTCTTCCTTTGCCATACAAACATTTAATGACTTAAATTTCCTTCTTTGCACTTCCTGGCTGTGTCTCACAGTTTTAATTTTTAATGTATTAGTGTGTGTGTGTGTGTGTGTGTGTGTGTGTGTAAGTGCCACACTTCTTACACAGAGATCAGAGGACAACTTTAGGGAGTGGCCTTTGCCATCCCATCTTGTTGAGACAGGATTTCTCTTGCTGTTTCTGCTGCTCCAGACTAGCTGTCCCTGGAGCTTCCAGACCAGTCAGTCTCCTGCCTCTGCCTGCATCTCCTTAAGGAGTTATTACAAGTTCGAGCCACTGCATCTAGTTTCTTGTGGATTCTGGGGAAACTTAAACTCAGATATCTCACAAATTTTCAAAGACAGAATTTGCATGTGTGTTTAAAATATTTTATAATTCCCTTGAAATTTCTTTGATCCATGAGTTACTTAGAAAAATACTAATTTTCAAATGTTTGAAAAATTTCTCATTGTCTTTCAGTTTGTTGGTTTCTAGGTCAATTCCAGTATGCTCTGAGGAAATACTCTGTATAAGTTCAGTTCTCTTGAACTTGTTGAGGTTTGGCCCTGGGACAAATGTGGTAATTTTCTTTTTCAAATATATGTTGATATATTGGGGTTTGGGGTATGCCATAGCACATCTGTGGAGGTCAGAAGACAATTTCTGCGAATCAACTCTACTCCACCAGGTATGACCCAGGAATTGAACTCAGGTCTTGAGATTTGGCTGCAAGTGCCTTTACCCACTGAGCCATCTTGCAGACCTGTCTTGGTAATTTTCAGTGAATGCTGAAAGACCGTGTACTCTGTAGTTGTTGAGTACTCTGTGAGTGTAGTACAGACCAGTTATTAATGATGGACTCAGCTCCTCTGTGTCCTGCATTTCTGCATACATATTTTTTTTTATCTACAATTGGTTTTAGAGTGTTTGGTGCTAGTGCTCCTGGGCAAGCACTCCCCTGCTGGTGACATGCTCACCCCCACTTATTCTGTCTGCCGCCAAGAGGGGAGTGCTGCTGCTTCCTACCCTACTGATGGACGCCTCCTCAGTTGTCTGCGTCATGCTTCCTGGGTTTTGAAGCTCTGTTATTTGGTACATATGTATTTAGTTTAGTGTTTCTGTCTTCGTGAGCCCACCCTTTAAAATATTTATTTTTAAATTTATTTTATTTTTATATGTATAGGTGTTTTGCCTACATATATGTGTGTGCACAACGTGCTTGCTTAATGCTTGTGGAGGCCAAGAGAAGGCATCTGATCCCCTGAACTGGAGTTACAGACAGTTGTTACCAACAATGTGGGTGCTAGGAATTGAACTTGGGTCCTCTGGAAGAACAGCCAGTGCTCTTTACCTCTGAGCCTTTTCTCCATCCCAATATTTATTCTTAAGTGTGTGTGTGTGTGTGTGTGTGTGTGTCTGTCTGTCTGTCTGTCTGCTTGTCTATCTGTCTTTCCCTCTGTATGTATGTGTCTGTATATCTGTGTGAGGGTATGCCATGTCTGTACAGCTGCCCATGGAGGCCAGAGAGGGTGTCAGGTTGCCTGGAGCTGGAGTTACTGGTGGTTGTGAGCTGCCTGACATGGACTGAGGTCTGAACTTCTGGAAGAACAGAAAAGCTTTTAACCACCGAGCCATCTCTCCAGCCCGGGGCCCTCTCATTAGTATGCAGTGACTCAGTTTAATCCTGTACATTTTCTTTGCTTTGAGGCCTGCTTTGTGTGGTATTAAAAACATCTACTCCTACTTCCTCTCCATTAATGTTTGTGTGATATATCTCCCCACCCTTTTGCACATAATACATTTATGCTGTTAAATTTTAAGTTAATTTCTTGGGTGGAATATAAGATGAGCCATTTAAGAAAGTCATTGTGGACAGTCCATCTTCTAATTGGGACTAACTATTTACATGGGTAGTAGGTAGCTTTAGGTTAGTTCTGTATTCCATTATTTGGTTGTGTTGCTTACTGCTCTCTCTCTCTCTCTCTCTCTCTCTCTCTCTCTCTCTCTCTCTCTCCCTCTCTCTCTCTCTCTCCTCTTACCTCCTGCTCTGTTTCAGATCACATGAACACTTTTTAGTGCTCCATTTGAATTTGTGTAACATTTATTTTTACTATTTTTTGGGGTGTCATTACTTGTTACTGTAGGGATTATAATGTACATACTTAACGTTTTGTAGTCAACCTAAAATCTATCTTTGGATACTTCAGTGGAAGTAGAAACATTACCAATATACGCCCCTTGCCTTGTCCCATTTACATCCTATCTGTCTTATATCTCAGCTCAACATCTATGGACGGTCCATCAGACGCTTTCTTACTTGCTTTCAGCTGTCAGGTGAATCTTAAAGAACTCGAGAGCACATTACAATCCGCAGCTATCCACCGTGCCCTCCCCAGTGACGCGTGTCCCACCGGATGTTGCCTCTGACTGGCAGCTCCTCTCTTTTAGCACAGTGGTGTGTCATTTCCCCTGGCTCCACGGTTCTGCCAAGTGTTTGGATCACTCTTCCCATAAGTGGCCGGCCACTTTCCCGCTGCCTGGTCTTTGATTGTAGGTGTGTGATTGCGTGGCTGGCTTATATTTCTTTGCCTTTCTTCTGGTTGAGGTACACTGAGCACCTTCAATCCTTAGGCTTATGTCTTTTACTGTGACTGGGGGTTTCTCAACCATTATTTTACATACAGAGAGAAAGGAATGTAGGCGATTGCTTTGGGTGTGTTCCATTTGCCAGCACCGTTTCTCACCGGCCGTTAGCTCCCTGTACGTCCCTTTTAAGAGGACACATCTTTGGGATTTCGTGTCGAAGGACTTCCTGTGGGATCTTGTCAATGAGCACATTCAGGATTGTCAGGATGGTTAGGTGTTTATCCCATGGGATCCTTTGTTCCAAAGTCATGTTAAGCTGGCTGTGCCTCTGTAGGCTCTTGTGACTTGGACAGCTAGCTGTGAACACGGATGTGCACGTGTCTCTGTGATGTGTTGTATATTTGGGTAAATACACGTAGAGTGCTATAGCTGGGTCATATGGAAGATCTATTTTCAGATATTTGAGGAACCTGGGTACTGAGTTCCATAGTGGCTGAACTAATTTACATCCACACTGGCAGCAAATAAATGTCCCCCCTGTCCCTAGTCATCCTGGTCACATTTCTTACTACCTGTTGTCTTGGTGATAGCCATTATGACTGGGGTGGTATAGACCCTCAATGTAGTTTTTAAAAGATTTATTGTATCTTGCTTTATGTGCATCAGTGTTTTGCCTGCATATATGTAAGTGGTCAGAAGAGAGAGTATGATTCCCTGGAACTGGAATTAAGGATGGTGGTGAGCCTAAAGATGGATGTAGGTGCTGGGAACCAAATTCAGATTTTCTGCAAGAGCAATAAGTGTTCTTAATGACTAAGAACAGTTTGGCCTCTTCAATACAGCTTAATTGCATTTTTCTGATGCCTCAGGTCAAATGATGAACATTTGACATTTGTTGACCATTTACAGAGCGTCTTTAGAGAACTCTCTGTTCAGTCAGGCAATGTTGGCACACGCCTTTAATCCCAGCACTTGGGAGGTAGAGGCAGGTGGATCTCTGAATTTGAGGCCAGTCTGATATACACAGTGAGTTCCAGGACAGCCAGGGCTATACAGAGAAACCCTGTGTCAATGCCCCCAACTGTGTGTGTGTGTGTGTGTGTGAGAGAGAGAGAGAGAGAGAGAGAGAGAGAGAGAGGAAGAGAGAGAGAGACAGAGAGAGAGAGAGAGAGACAGAGAGAGAGAGAGAGAGAGAGTGAGAGAGCGAGAGAGCTGTCTGTTCATTCCACTAGTTGTTTGAGGGGGTTGGCATTTATTTTTTTAGATATGTATATAGTTTGTATATTAATCTAGATGTTTATCTGGCAATCTTTTCTCCCATTCTGTAGGCTGTTTCATTACTCAGCTAACTCTTTTCTTTGTTGTGAAAGAAGCTTTTCAATGCAATCTCAGTTAATTCTTGGTTTTATTTTCCAAGCTATTGGGAGCCCTTTCAAAAGGTCTTTGCCTGCATCTACACCCCTTGAAGTGCTTTCCCCTGATAGCTTCAGCGTTCCAGGTCCTCCATTAAGGTCTTTAGCCTTGGAATTGATTTTTATACAGGGTGTGGACCAGGGTGTGGATATTGAATTTTTCCAGAACCATTTGCTAAAGATGTTGTCTTTTCTCTAATGTATTTTTTTTTCATCTCTGTCACAAATCAGGTGACTGTAGCTGCATGGATTTATGTCTGGGTCAACTATTCTATTCCATTGATCAACACACGTGTTTTGTGTCTGCCATGATGGTTTTCTTTCTATAGCTCTGGATGATCAGTCTATTGGTGCAAAAGGATGTGAAAGTCATAGATTATTATTGTGTTGAAACCAGTCTGTGTCTTTACAGCCAGTATTGCTTGTTTTATGATATCAGGTTAACTGATGTTGGGTACATTTATGTTTAGAATTGTAGTATCCTCTTGATGAATTTTTTTCTTCCTCTGAATAATTTTGGTTTGAAGTCTAATTAGCTAGATTTTTAGTATGGCTGTACTGGCTTGTTTTTACTTCAATTTGCTTAAAATGTCAGTTACCAGTCTTTTACCCTAAAACTATGCTTATCTGTGATATCAAGGTGTGTTTCTTGCAGACTGCAACTAGATGGATTATGTTTTTTAAATTCAATCTGCTAGTTTTTGTCTTTTGCCTGGAAAATTGAGGCCATTAACATTTGGAGTCCTAATGAAAGGCATGTACTAATTCCTGGCATTTTGATGCTTCATTTGGTATTCTGCTGATCTTCACTTGACTATTTGCCAAAGTCATAATGGGCCCATAAAGTCATAATCCATTAGAACTAAAACCCAGAATCCAAGTGTGCATACATTATTCTTTTCTCATGTTTTTTGGTGACTGATGATAATCAACCCAACTATAAACATTGTATGTTTGGGAACAATTGTCATAAACTATTTTATCAGAAGGTCTAGGCTGAGGTTCGAGTGATGATGCATTGCTTTGAAGTGTTACTCCCGTAATGCAGAATGTTCAGTGTGATGATGTTGACCAGATGTGAATTAACTGACACAACAAATAGCCTTCATACAAGTCCTCATTTCTATGATTGTGGTGTTAACTCAGCACAGGAAGTTGTAATGTATGGTTTGTGCTGCGATTATAATATTCATGCAGAAGAGGGTATAAACATGTATACAGTTTCGTTAATAACACACTTGCTCCTCCTGGGTTAACAGTGAGGAGGTGACCGTGACTGTAGACCCCTGTGTGATCTCACAGGCCAGTCTCTTCCCTTTCCCATTCATTCACCTCCCATTCACAAGGAAGCAGCTGTTCTGATTTCCACGTTACATATCCCCTGCTTCCTCCCTTTGGCCGTGAGATGCAGAGGTAAAAGCAACACATCCTTTGATTTTTGAAGCAGGGAGAAGCAGTACACAGCTGAGAGAGCTCAGAAATGTCACTATGCAGAGAATTGTCTCAGCTTTTTCTGGGAGTCTCTGAGGGTGGAGAGGGAGAAAGACAAGGTAAGTGCAGACCTAGGGAGCCAAGAACTCACACTTGAGGTGGCTATTTCGGCTGTACTAGGGACTGCAAGGTATGTGGCTAAAAAGGCACCATGGCTGGCCTCTCCCATTCGTCACACTAGAAGAGACTAAAGAACATTTGAGCATCCTCAGTGAATGCAGGTGGAAGATAGGGAGGACTGTGCATGTGATGGAGTGAGTCAAGTGAGATAAGAGTGCCTGTCTTCCTACGGTCTCTGTGTTATCCGTGTTTCACTAATCAGTTCCTTTCCCATTGGCTCTTGCTAAGGTCTGTACCCAGTTGCAGCAAGGTGTCGTCAGGTATGCTTTGCAGTTCCTTCTCAGGAAAGCACTCATTTTTCAATGTTTTAAATTTTATTTATTTTTATTTTATGTGTGTGTTGTGCATGCCTGGTGCCTATAGGGGACAGAAGAAGGCCTCAGATCACTTGGAACTGTGAGCCACCATGTAGGTACTGAAGATCAATCTTGAGTCCTCTCAAAGAGCAGCAAGTGCTCTTTACCCTGAGCCATCTCTCCAACCCCGATCTCCTCCTCCTCCTCCTCCTTCCACATTACAGATTTTTGTCTACAGTGTGATAACTGGACAAGCTTAGCTGCCATTCTTTGGGAGGTGGAAATGTACTTGTTAGACTGGCTTCTGGCTGTGAATACAGAATATACAAACTAACACATGTTTCTCTCTCACACAAACATCTAGCTAGGCACCCCAGGATCCATATGTTGTGTGTGAATCATGCTTTCCCTCTCCATTGTGAAATCACCCCAGTGTGGCTTGCTCCAGGGCCAGAAAGGAGAGCAGAGGGGGACACCTCCTATGTGCTTCCCAGGAAGTGCATATATGACTAATTCCTAATCTGCTTTCTAGAATCAACTCCGCAAAGGATGATGGGAAACAGTACTGTACCCAATCAATACCCAGGGCACCTATTTCAAGGGACAGAGAAAGAAAGAAGATGGGAAACACTGGCAGCATCCACCAGCAGCTCATCGCTTGCTGTCCCGTGCACTGAAGACACACTTTCTGCAGTGTCTGCACTTGTCAGCCCTGCTGACCATCCAGATAGGTTCTCCTAATGCCTGTTCTAGAAGCTGAAGGAAGAAGGTTATTTTTCACTTGAGAACTCTGTTCTAATAAGGAGAAGGTCCTTGGAATGTTTGGAATAAGATTTTTTGTCATTGTTTTACTTTTTGTTTCTTAAGGAGGAAAAACTGGGGGCCTGTAGCTTCAGAGGGCTCATTCATTGTTGCTTGGCACTGGGACAGAACACCATGGAAGTACGAGTATGTGGCAGAAACATTCTTCACTTCCTGATAGACAGGATGGAGAAAAAAGTAGTATTTTAAAAATTATGTGGATGTGTGTTGGTGTGGGTGTTTGCACATGAGTGCAGTACCCACAGAGGCCAGCAGATGGTGTCAGATCCTTTGGAGCTAGAGTAACAGTGAGCTGGCTGACATGGGTGATCTGAACAAAACTCAGGTCCTCGGCAGGAGCAGTACACACTTTTAACCACTGAGCCATCTCTCCAGCCCCAGGACTTTTTTTTTTAAACAACATTTTATTTTCCTTCTTTGAGAGTATAATGAACAAACATGGTCACACTGTAGGTAAACACAGTAAAGATGTAGGACAGAATACTCTGAAAGCTGGTTTGGTCACCCAGTCATGACCTCTAGCAATCTGTACAAACATGCGAGATATAAATGAGAAATGCCAAGTTCCTCTTTTAAAGTAGTTTTAAGAAATTAGTTTTAAGAAAGTAGGATCTTGGAATTTTTGGTTCTTTTCTTTCCTCCCCTGATGCAAACTCATGTTGTGGTGGTGAGGGTGGTGGTGGAGTTTGCATAGCACCTGCCCATCAAGTGGGGTGGGGAATCATCATATTTGGTGACCACATTCAGATTCTGAGATGAGAAGTGGAGGGGGAAGAGCTCACAGTGACCTTCTGGTTTTGAAGTTTAATTTTGTCTGTTTTCCCAGCTACTCACCCTCACAGATCATCTGCTTACTGACGTCAGTATCCTCCTCATCTTCAGAGCCCTCTTTGCCTATGGCTTCCCCAGCCTCCTCTTCTCCGCCACCACCCTCTTCATCACAGTGGGCAGCTTTGTCTTCTCAGATTTTGTTTGGCTTTTAGGATGCTCTTTTGCTGATTGGGTGCATTTGTGTGCCCAGGCACCACATTCCACAGGATGAGCTTGCCTAGCGAATGCAAGCAATGGGATTTTAAGAGAACACATGCCCCCCCACCACAGGAGTCTTGAGTAGTGGAGTCTTGTTCTAGTGGAGAGAGAAGGCATCCCTGTGTCCAACCTTCAGTAAAATCCCTGTCTCAGAGCCTTACATGAGCTCCTCTGGCAGAGGCAGGCCTGCACCTGAGTGGCCTCTCACCAGAGGGGAATGTAAGAAGAAACACTGGGTTTCCCTAGAGTCCACTTAGAACGTCTTCCTGCCCGTGATTCTGGGGTGTATCTCCTTGATGCTATAGGTTATTCATGACTGCAGACACATGCTGAGCCCTATAGGTCCTTCAGGAGGAGCCCCAAATGTGCAGGTGCTCATGGCACCCTGGCATAGACCAACTCAAGACTCAGCTGTCTGGATCCATCTCTCAGCCTTCATATGGCCTTTGAGGCTGTTTTTATTTTCTTGATAGTATATATATTGGGGATTTTTAAATATATGAGTCATATGTTGTCTGGTTTTAGGTATTTTTATGGAATGACTAATCTGGGGTTTATCTCACCATGTCATTGGATCGCTAACTTGAAAAAAAGTTTTCAGAGCTGGGATAGTGGTACACATCTGTGATCCTAGCACTCAGGAGGCTGAGGCAGGATGATCATGAATTCAAGTTCAGCCTGGGCTACATAGCAAGTCTCCATCTAAACAGCCCAAAAATAGATAAATGAGGTTTCTGAAATGATTGTATCTTCATGTTATGCTGTCTGTGTTTTCATTTTGCTCAACAGTAAAAATAAAAACCCATTCATCCAACTACCAAACATCCATCTTCTTAAATCGGAATTTGGGGGACAGAGTCTCTACCCCCTGCCCCCTGCCCCCTGCACGTCCAGTCGGTTGTTTTCAGGTTGTATGACTCTAGACCTGGGTAGGAGGTTGGAGCTGTGTGGGGTGCATCATAGGCTTACTGTCCTCACACTTCCCTGTCTCCCAGCCAACCGGTAGAGTGACAAAGCAAGAATCTGCTGCCGACGACGTGAGACTTTATTATCAAGCCACTGCCTGGGAAGGAGCACGGGATGGTGAAGGTACAGGAGAAAGAGCAAGTGCTGCTGTGAGAGGCTGCGATGCTGGACAGAGCCAGGCAATGGTCATGCCCTGGCAGTGGGGTAGGGTCTATTTGCTTCTGTCCGACTCTTCTTTCAGGCTTCAGAAGGAGGGACCCCCAGAGCAAGAGAGAAGCAGGGCTAGATGACATTTGCACCCAGCAGTTTCTTCTCGTCTGTTTCCTAAGGAAAAGGCCAGGGGAGACGTTAGTGACAGGGAGAGAAGGGTCCTGTGCTCTAGGCTAGCTAGTTCTGGAGCCAGCCAGAGCCAATCTCAGCTGCATAGGACCCATGACAAAAAGCTCCACAAGCCTGGATAGATGTGGCCTTCTATGGCTTTGTGGGGTCTTTGGATAGGGACATTGGTTGGAAACAGGGACCTTGTGGGATGGGATAGAAAAACATGATTCTTCTTGGGAACCACATAATGAGTCCCCTTCTTCCCTAAGCATCGATGTCTCATCTGAACATGCCACTGCCCCAAACACATTGACACAGGGACTCACCGCCTTGGTGAAGAATCTTTTCCAGAAGTAAACACATACAGGGGTGAGAGAAGCCAGGAGCAGCAGTGCCCAGACAC
>CABHPH010147490.1:0-23981 GCA_902168325.1 Peromyscus nudipes
TTTGTTGAATTAGTATGGAAATGACCACATGTATGAGAAAAATATTAGACATCTGCCATGACTAATAAACTGGAAATAGCTTAAATACTTAATAAAACCTGAAAAATATAGAAACTTGACATTTTTTGTGATCCCCTAACTAGCAACAGCCACTTAAAACTTTTTCCTATGTTTCACTAACATCAACAGCATTAAAGTGAAGATTGACAATCATGCTAAAAATAGATAGCCAGTCCACCCAATGGAGGTCATAACAGAAAACGTCACTGGTTACAAGGTAAACCTTAGGTGAAATCTCATTCCAGGAAGAAAAGATCTTTAAAACTAAGGACCTTCACCAGCCAGAAAGTGAGCCACCATTCCTTTAGCCCCGAAGACTACACACCTAAGTTGAATCTTTCCCATTAAAAACTTTTTAATTACAAAATTTTTTTAAAAAAACTTTAATTTCTAATTTTCCTTTCCAGTAATATGCCAATTTAAGTGTTCTCCATGTTCAGTTTTCATTTCACACACCCACACACATACACACACATGCAAAAACAGACATACACACATACACACTCGTAGACACACGTACATGCACACTCCCACATTCTCATGCACACATGCATGAACACATTCACATGTACTCACACACATATGCACACATACACTTATACACACACCCATGCAGTCGTACACTCCTTGTGTACACGGGTTTTATTTTATTTTATTTTGCTCCCCTGAGAGAATCAGTAGAGAGGATACCAGTGACTTGTGACTCACCGAGCCAGAGAGTGTCTAATCTGAGGGTTTCACCATGACCTCCCGGAGAGTTTATGAGTGACTGTCTCCTGTTGAACCACTCTTGTTTTGGCTTCTGTGACAAAATAATCTGTTTTTCTTCTGTCATGTTAACACATTTTTTTTATGTCACACTCTTCTTTTTACCCAGCTTCCTGGAGTTCCTGTGATCAAATGTCACAGGCCAAGTGCCTTAAACAACAGCCTGTCACAGTCCAAGATCAAGGTATTGGCAGATTTGGCTTCTTCTGGGCCCTCTGTTCTGTTTGCAGATCACGTCACACATCACCTTGTCACGTAGCCTTTCCTCTGTACGTGTTCCTGGTGTCCCTCTGTTCAGTGGGATTATATCTGAGCATTTCCTAAACCCAAAGGCATCCAAACACAGGAAGAATCTAAAACCACAAATAGATATGACCAGATAAGAACCTCTCCATGACATGTTCCAGTCAATATGTAAAAATTAAGCAAATAAACACTACAAAGGCTATCAGAGGAAAATGTCAACTTATACATAAGAAAGCATCAGAATAACATCAGATCTTTCATCAGCAACCCCCAAAACCAGGAAAGCATGAACTGATACATTACAAGCCCTGAAAGTAAATAACCAACCCAACAAAGCTATCTATTAAAATTGGTGGCGCACGCCTTTAATCCCAGCACTCGGGAGGCAGAGCCAGGCGGATCTCTTTGAGTTTGAGGCCAGCCTGGGCTACCAAATGAGCTCTAGGAAAGGCGCAAAGCTACACAGAGAAACCCTGTCTCGAAAAACCAAAAAAATAAAAAATAAAATAAAATAAAATTGGTGGAGAAATAAAAATTAGAATATTTTAAAATAAGCATAAAGGGCTGGAGAAATGACTAGGTGGTTAAGAACACTAACTGCTCTTCTAGAAGACTGGGGTTTCATTCCCAGCACCTACATGATGGCTCACATTTGTCTGTAAATCCAGTTCCAGGGGATCCAATGCCCTTTTCTGACCTCAGGCACCAGGTACATGTGAGGTGAATATAGATATATATTCAGGCAAAATATCCATACACATAAAAATAACAATTGTAAAAATAGCATAAGACAATTACCAAAGGAGTACTATACACAGAAGAAAAAGAAAATTTCATCCATGAGAACACAGGAAAGAGTATACATCACATGAGAAGAATGAACAGAAGTCAGATGGAAAGGAATCACATCCAACATAGCCAATCAGAAAACCCCCAGTACTACCAGGAGAAGAACTACCATAAGCCATCCAACCAGAGTAACAAGCAACATGAGGACCATCCGTAATCACAAACCTCTCTCAATATAACCTTGAATGCAAACACCCTTAACCCAAAGAAGACGCAGATTGACTGGATTGAAAAAGACTAAGTCCAATAACATGTTGTCATCATCAAGGCTAAACTTGGGAAATACATAAATACTTGGAGATCGAACAACATGCTTTTGAATGAACAGTGGGTCATTAAAGAAATCAGGAGAGAATTTTAAAAATTACTAAGAATCAAATAAAAGCACAATCTGCCAGAACCTTTGGGATGTAACCAAGTCAGTCCCAAAAGAGTATAGCTATAAGACGATCAGAAAGATTTCAAACAACCTAGTGACATACCTCAGGCTCCAGTAAAGATTACGGCAGAAATGAACGAAATGGAATAGATGCATAGAATTAATCAAAGAGCTATTTCTTTGAAAACATAAATGAGTGATAGACCCAGAGCTAAACTGACGAAAAGAAAGAGACCAAAATTAATAAATTTAAAGGTGAAAGGGGAATTGTGGGCTTGGGAAATGGCTCAGTGAGTGCTTCTTCTGCAAGTGGGAGAACCTGAGTTCAAATCCTCAGCAGCCATGTAGAATGGCAGCCACAGCTGAGCGTACTGGTAACGGGATGTGGAGACGAGCAGATCCAGAGAGCTCACCAGCCAGCCAGGCTAGCCCAAAACATTGAGATTAGCATCAGTGAGAAACTCTGTCTCAAGGCACTAAGGTAGAGAAGAATAGAGGCAGCCACCCAGTGCCCTGCTCCGATGTTCATGTGGGTGCGCATGGGCATACACATCTTTACACTCCTGCTCACTTATACATTCTGCTAAAATTTCTTCCTAGGGGAGATGTAAACAATGTCTAACCTTCCTCCTAAGGTTCCAGTTACATTCTGGAAACCAGTGAGTTCATTGGATTTACAGGGCATAGGAATTTACCTAACCAAGGAGGTGAAAGATCCCTATAATGAAAACATTAAGACACCGGAAAAAGAAAGGGAAGACACTAGACGGTGGTTCTCAAGATGTGGGGCGCAGCCCCTCTAGCGGTCGGTCGCATATCAAATATCCTGCATATCAGATATTTGCTTTACAATTCATAAGTCACAAAATTACAGTTTCGAAGTAGCAATAAAATAATTCTATGGTTGGGGGTCACCACAGCATGAGGAACTGTATTACAGAGTTGCAGCATTAGGAAGGTTGAGAACCACTGCTCTAGACCATGTAAAGAACTTCCATGCTCCTAGATGAGCAGAATTAATATTGTGAAAATGGCTCTACTACCCAGACTTATCTATAGATTCAGTGTAATTCCTATCAAAATCTAAGGACAGTCTTCACAAAATTAGGGAAAACAGTTCTAGAGTTCATACAGAAATACAGCCAAACCAATCTCAAGTAGAAAGAACAGTGCCAAGGTGTCATAGGAACTGCTGTCAAGATGTACTTAGCAGGTTGTTGTAATGCACGCCTTTAATCCCAGTACTTAGGAGGCAGAGGCAGACAGTCTCTGTGAGTTTGAGGCCATCCTGGTCTACATAACAAGTTCCAGGCCAACCAGGGCTGCATAGTAAGACTATGTCTTAACAACAAAACTATACTACAGAGTCATAGTGATATAGATAATATAGTACTAGAATAAAACAGACATGTATAACTTGGTAAATGGAACATAAGAGAGAAAATAAATACCCATAAATAAACCCACATGGCTATGGCCACCTAATTTTTAACAAAGTTATCAAAACATGCTGGAAACACGGCAGCCTATTAAATAAATGGTGCTTGCAAGACTGTATTTCCACATGCAGAAAAATGAGTTTAGATCCACATCTCTCACTTTTAAGAAAATCAGTTCAAAGTGGACCAAAAAGCTTGATGTAAAACTGTAAATGCTGAGCCAGGCATGGTGACACACACCTTTAATCCCAGCACTTGAGCAGCAGAGACAGGCAGATCTCCGAGTTTGAGGCCAGCCTAGTCTACAGAGTGAGTTCCAGGACAGCCAGGGCTGTTACACAGAGAAACCCTGTCTCCAAAACAAAACAAAACAAAACAAAACACCTATAAATGCTGAAATATCTAGAGGAAAACAGGAGAAATATTTCAAGATATAATATATATATATGAGAAAAAAAACTTTGAGTAGAACTCCAACAGCACAGGACTGACAGATGGGATTACATGATGTTAAAATGTTTCTACATAGCAAGAAAAACCATCAGCAGAGCAAACAGTCTACAGAATGGAAAAGAAGCTATATTTAAGATGGGGTTAATATGTAAAACAACTAAAAAACAGCAAAATTAAACACCCAAACCCAGAACTGCCAATCAGGAAATGGGACAATGAATTTCAACTATCTTCAGAGACAGTTCACAAGAGCTACAAACAGCCTGAAACATTTATCTAATTATTCTTTATCAATAATAAATCAGGAGTCAGACCATTAGTAACCTCCTACCTCTTCCATTCTTCCCTCCAAAAGGGCTAAGATCCTCTCTAAGCCCTGCCTTACTACTTCCTGTCTCTCTATCTGTCCTCAGTCCTCCAAAAACTCTATGATTAATTTTGATCAGTTAGTGGCTAGCTCTGCCCTCTTATCCAAAACAAACTTTGTCAGAATGCAATCAAAATATTAAACAACAACAGCCAATAAGTATTTTTGAAGTATTCAACATTCTTAGCTATCAAGAAGTTGCAAGCTAAAACTGTGTTGAGGGGGCTAGGAAGGTAGCTCAAACAAAAAACTCAAGTGTGTCATGGGTTTATAACAAAGCACTGGGGGATATAGAGGCAGTAAGATCCCCTGGAGCTTGCTGGTCATCCAGCCTAACATAATTGTTAGGTCCAGACCAATAAGAGGCCGTGTCTCAAAACAACAACAATAAAACCCCAAGATGGACTGTACCTCCTGAGGAATGACACCCCAGGTTGTTCTCTGGTGCCCATGTGCATATATGTGCACACACAACAAAACCGCATTGAGATTCCATCTCACGCTGATCAGAATGGCTATCATCACAAAACCAGTTGACAGTAACACTAATGAGGATGTGGAGAAAGAGGAACACACTTATTCACTGTTGGTGGGAGCATAAACTGGTACAGCAACTATGGAAATCAGTGTGAAGAATTATCAAAAAGAAACATGGAAATACTATATGACCCAGCTATACCCTGCAGGGCAGAGACCCAAAACAGTCTGTGTCCTACCCCAGGGACACTTTTCCTGTTTATTGCTACTCTACCATGATAGCTAGGAAATGGGATCAGCCTAGCTGTTCATCAAGTGATGAATGGATAATGAAAATGTGGTACACATGTGCACAATGGAATTTGATTCATGAATAAAAAAATGAACTTTGCAAGAAAATGGATGTAATGGAAATATATTAAGTGAAGTAACTTAGGCTCAGAAAAAAGATAAAACATGTTAGTTCTCATGTGGATCCTGTCTTCTAATATGTATCTATGTGCATGTATGTGGGGATGGCTGAGTAGAAGACATGAAACTGGAAGTGTCCATGAGAAACACCAAGGAAAGAGGATGGAGA
The DNA here is from genome assembly GCA_902168325.1 of Peromyscus nudipes. Taxonomy (NCBI): domain Eukaryota; kingdom Metazoa; phylum Chordata; class Mammalia; order Rodentia; family Cricetidae; genus Peromyscus; species Peromyscus nudipes. The sequence goes on from CABHPH010147490.1 coordinate 5,619, forward strand.
GGGTGGTCGAACACGTGTGAAGTGAATGTCAAACGGGGAACAGGGGGAAGGAAGATACAAGCCGGGAATGGGGAGCAAGGGGGTGAGAGGCAGGCATGGTGTGGGAATCAGTTAAAACGGAGTACGCATGAAAATGTCATAGGGAATCCTGTTGCTTTGTATACTAATTAAAAAATAAATTTAAAACTCTATCTTAATAGTTTACCAGTCATCAGAGCATCAAATTTATCTAACAACTGAGTGCATTTCTCTAGACTTTTGAAGAACTATTAGTTTTAATTTATTCTTTGAGAATGTCATGTATGTATACAGTGATTTATGATTATATCTACCTACTGTTTTCCCCTTCCATCTCCCCTGGATCCCTTCAATACATCTCCCTCCCAACTTCATGGTCTTTTCCCTTTAATGTCCCTTGGAATCCACTTAGTGCTGTTCATAAGTTCATGGCAAATGGACATGGGGCCATGTAGATGTAACCAACCGCCTTATTAAATAATAAACACAAAGCCAATGTAAGGATGAAAGCCCAAAGAGGTCAGAGCTAAGAGTCTTACCCGCTTTTCCGCCAGCTAGCTTCTCCCGCCAAGAGACCTCTCCGAAAAGGAGCTACTCCCTGTGTGTTCGTCTTTAAATAGGAGTTCTGTTCTGCCTTCTCATTGGTTGTAAACCCAACTACGTGACTGCCTCATTACTGCCTGTCTGTATAGACCTCCAGGTTTTCTATGGTTGGTATTGAGATTAAGGGCGTGTGTCTCCAATGTTGGCTGTATCCTTGAACACACAGAGATCTACCTAGTTCTGCTTACCAAGTGCTGGGATTAAAGGCGTGGACCACCACCGCCCTGGCTTTCGCTATGGCTTGCTAATAGCTCTGACCCCTAGGCAACTTTATTTATTAACATACAAACAAAATCACATTTCAGTACAAATAGAATACCACTATAGGGCCATCCACTGCTCAGGGGCTGCCTACTACTGGTCATACCTGATTGACCAGCCTGACTTCATCTTAAGATTAGAAACCATCTTATTACAAGGTCAAAATAAGTTCATTCCTGTTTCCTGTAGAATTTGGATTTGACTAGGTCTTGACTCATTTTCTGGAATTTGACATGTTCCATACCCTATACCCTAACCTCCACCCTGTTAAGATAAGATGATCTGTCCAACAATTTTGAAATGTTCAGCCAAGTTCCTATGCTACCAAAATTCCTCTGGCAATCTCTCAGCCCTTGAAACCCTCCTAGTCTTGCAGCTTTTGGGAGACCCCACTGTCTCCTACGTTCAACACTATTTTCTCAAACCCCACTTAGGGAGAGAGTCCTGTCTGACAGAAAACAAAGCTGGCATAATTTGACCAAAGAATCTGGGTTATGGTTTTCAGTGGGATTAGCACACCCTCAAGGAAAAATGGCTCTCCCTCCCCAGCAGCCATCAACTGCCGATAGCTTCTCAGCCGTGGACAAGTCTTCATTATCCCCTTCTTCATCCACGCTGGAATTCTGGCTCTCGATCTTTTGCGGGTCTTGTGTAGGTAACCACAGCTGCTTTGAGTTCATGACTTCACATGGCCATGTTGGGTTCTAAGTACGGCATTTCACAGCACCCCACCATTTTCCAGCTTCTGGATTCCTTCTGTGGCACTGTTTTTTTCTGCTAATGAATGCTTTGGCTCTTTTGGGCCTTTTAAGTTCACAGTATGGAAATATATAATATTTATACACTTGATTTTGACTTATATACATAAAATTGAAATACATGTAAAATTGCAACATTGTCTCAGCTTTGTGAGGCCTATAAATGATGTATTAACAGTGAATAAGTGTAAAGCTCAAATCTTGGTTTCTAAATATTTCCCACTAAAAGGCTCCAGAAGACAATCTGAAATGGCTCCCAATGGCCACAGTCTGAATTTGAGCGTCAAAATAAATAATGGTAGCAATGGGTTATGTATGACCTACTTAAAAATGTCTTTTTAGATGGACTATAGAAAGAATCCTTCAGAAACATTTTTGTTTCTGAAACAAAAAAAAACCCCACCATCTTTGAAAATCATAGAAATAAGCAAATCAATCAAAAATTATCAATGGTACATAGCAAGTTCCAGGTCAACCAGGGCTACATACTGAGACTGTATCTCAAAAATAATCATCAATTGTCATTAAAACTGGTTGTTTAAAATTTTAAAAGGAACAGCAAATAAAATTATCTACCAATTACTTATTAATTACAAAGCAGGAAATGGGAACTTTATAGTTTAATAATTTAGCAGGCATGATGATTGTCACACAGGGTCAACAAGAAAGGTGTTGCTGAGCATTGCAGATGAATGCTTTCCAAACTTAAGGCAGGGAAATTCTTAGAGCAGGAGGAGATACCTAAGGTACCTTGATGAGAGCTGTCATAAAAGCTGCTCCACTAACCCACAGTGGCAGAGACCTTCCTGTCTCCTGTTGCTCCCAAATTTTCCACCCGTGATGCCTGTCCTAGTTAGCTCTAATTATGGCCTTGGCACATTGTAGAGCATCCTGAGGAAGGAGTCCCAACTGAGGGATGGTCCAGATCACACTTGCCTTTAGGCATGTCTCTGGGGAAATGTCTTGATTGTTGATTGACACAGGAGGACCTAGATCAACACAGGAGGACCTAGATCACTGTGGACAGCACCACTCCATGAGCCTGTGTGAAAGCCAGCAAAACAGCATTCCTGCTACAAGTTCCTGCCCTGGACTCCCTCACTGATGGACTGTAACCTATAATATGAAAATGCCCTTCCCTCCCCTAAGTTGCTCTTGGTCATGGTATTTTATCACAACCACAGAATGAAACTAGAATAATAGCAGATGAGTGTGAGCCAGTTTCAGGACACCAGGAGAAATTAACAACACTAATGAGAGACCAGAAGCCAGAGGAAGAGAATATACAAGCATTCGGAAAAGGCCGGCTATCACCACAACTTGCCAAAAAAAAAAAATGGCAACTTGAACACAAAAAGACTATACCTCCAAATATTAAAAAAAAAAACTATTGTGAGGTAAGCCCACCAGAGACCATCAAATGGACACTCTTAAAGTTGAAAGCCAAGTCTTTATTGCCAGCCAACAGATGCACAGGGAACTTGCCCAAATCATGCAGCCCCAAGTCTTACAGCTCTTTGTCTCTTATGCACAAAAACTACATCCTGGTTGTCACACTTCAGTTAGCATCCAAGTCAACTTCAGCAACACCTCAAATATTTCTGCATCTCCCATTGTCCCTGAGTGGTAACCATAATGTCTACTGGACTAAAATAAATCCCTCCTTAATTTGCTTTGGTCATATACCTGTTACAGCAACAAGAAATGTAAGGAACATATGCAATTGGTACTGAGAAGTAGGGGTGTGTGTGCTCTGATAAGCGTGATCATGCAGTTCTGAGGCCTTCGCAACTCATTTGTAGGAGACATAACATGGCAGAGTTTGTAACGTTGGACTAAACAGCCCTAGGATGCTATAAGCATTGAGCCATTCTGGTGAGGCTGGGAAGATCAGAACACTGAGAGACATTCAGACACTGGAGGCTTGGATGCTGAGATTTCAAAGGGAAAATAAGGATTCTCTCAGGAACTAGGCTTCGGAGACATTCATGTGACATTCTGGTACAGCATCTAGCTGCATTCTGCCTATGTTCTGAGAACTTGAGTGAGGCTGAATTAAAAAGTAATGGATTAATCTGATTGGTGGAGGAAGTCTCAAAACAGGATAGCATTCAAGCTGTGTCATGGTCACTCCTCACTGCTCTTATCTAGGCCATCAGTGAAAGAGCAAGTGGAGGAAAAGGATATGAAAAATGTGCATCATTAAAGAGAAGCCCCCAGTCTACACTGAGACCACAGAAACGTTAAGAAGGCCTCTATTGAAGGCTCCGTCTATTGAAAACTCAAATTTACTTGAAGGGGAAAAAAAAAACCCTCAACTGAGAATACTGCTAAAAGAGTTTCCTGATTGTTTAGTTAGCTTTACATCAACTCAACACAAGTGACAGTCATCTGGGAAGAGGGACTCTCAGTTGAGAAAATGTCTCCATAAGACTGGCCCATAGGCAAGTCTGTTAAGCCTTTTCTCGATTGCTGATTGATGTGGAAGGGCCCAGCCAACAGTGGGGGGTGCCACCCCTGGGCAGGTAGACCTGCATGATATAAGAAAGCAGGCTGAAAAAACCCTGAAGAGCAAGCCAGTAAGCAGTATTCCTCCATGATCTCTGCATCAGTTCCTACCTATAGGTTCCTGCCCTCGGTTCCTGCCCTGACTACTTGATTTCAAATACAGACCATGACCTGAGAGCTATAAGATGAAATAAACTCTTTTTTCCTCCAGTTGCTTTTGGTCATGGTATTTTATCACAACAATAAAACCCCAATTAAAACACTGATTTAAAAACAACTCCTATAGAGTTGCTTCCCCAAGTCAGCACACAAAACTATTACAGTATGGTCCAAAGGAGCCAGACTACATCCTGAGCTGGTGCAGAACTGGCATTGTGATCCACATGATTTTTACAGACATTTTGTAGACATGGAGGTCACAGAGGCTTGATCATGACAGGGTTGGAGTTCTCTGGAGAACCTTCACTGCTAAGTATTTTGCTGTAACAGCTTGAACGGCCTAAGACAGAATCTCATGGTAGACTGTTATATTAGTTACTTGTTTGTTTGTTTGTTTGTTTGTTTGTTTGTTATTTTTGTTGTTGTTTTAGGAAAGTTGCAGCGGGAAAGGAGTCCATGATGGCAAAGCTGGGGCACGGTGGCTGGAGTTGGAAGCCAAGAACTCACATCGTAAACTACAAGCAGGAAAAAAGAGAGTACTAGAAATGTCATGAGTCTTTAAACCTCTCACAGCCCACCCCTAGCCCCATACTTCCTCCAGCAAGGCCACACCTCCTAAACCTCCCCACAAAGCGCCACCAGCTGGGGACCAAGTATTCAAATTCCTGAAGCTATGGGGGACATCTCATTCAAATCACTACATGTTGAAAAGAAAGTGGATAAGTGAGTATAAGCAAAGTCTGAGCTCTCTCTAGGTCTTTGTGTCTCTTTCCCCAGCTACTTTAGCCTCCCCCATTCCGTGCGTGTATATTTCTATCTCACCGGGTTGTGGTAGTCTCTGGAAATGGACAATTTAAGTGGTAAACAAGGACACTTAAAACAAGAGACACTTTGCAAAGAAAATTCTGAAATCATTGTAGCATAAAATATTCTCAACAGTCTCAGTAAATCAGAGGGTATGGCCTACAGAGGTGGAGGTGAAGATGGGGGGCGGCAAAAATACTTTTCATCTTATTTGGGGATAAGACTGAGGAAGGCTCTAGAATGGAACATTTTATTGGGTATCAAAGAACACAATGACAATAAATTGAGCTTCAAAGGCTAATTACCTCTTATTAGTAATTAATTCGTCATTGAAAAACATCTTGCCTACAAGATAGAACTCCCGGGAGCTGCATGAGGGAATCAGCTGGACAGGCAGAAAAGGCTGAACCAAGCAAGAACAGGCAACCCAGGCTCCCACCCCAACCAAGAACCTACAAACAAGAACCTACAAACAAGAACCTACAGCCAAGAACCCCTAACCAAGAACCCCTAACCAAGAACCTACAACCACTGACATCTGCTTGCAAGGGGAAAATTAGTTCTCTTCAATGGACCCTCCATGGAGGCCCCATGCCAGTAGATGGCCAATCCAAAATAAACTCAATGATGTTTTTGTGGATTTTTTTTTTTTTGTCTCATATTGCTCATTTTGTTTGGGCATTTTTTTTTTTGTCTTTTTGGTCTTTTGCTTGTATATTATGGTTTTCAATTTTTATATTGTGTGTGTGTTTCTTGTGTTTTTTGTTTTTTTATTATTCTGTTTATGTTGTTGTTTACCTGTTTGCTTTCTAAAGAGAGAAAGAAAGGGATGGAGTTGGGTGGGTGGGGAGCTGGGTGGGGGAGGATCTGGAAGGAGCTGGGAGAGGGGAAGCTGTGATCAGAGTATAGTATATGAAAAATCATTTTTTTGTCATAAAAGAAAACCTGAGGGAATAAGAAGAGGATTGGTCCTTTCAAAGTTACCTTCTTTATAGAAGAATATTATTTACTTTATGGGAGAGATTGTTACCTCCTTACTGATTTGTTACAAAGTAAACAATTTATTAAGTTTCGGTTAGGTAGTGCAGAACCTTAGGTAAGGCCTGTTTTCTTTTCTTTAAACAAAGAAAATGAAGTAGAACAATATGTTTTGATGACTAGTGCTGGGAAAGAGAAGATAGTTACTAAATGAACTGAAAAATAAAACCAATTAACATGGCACACAAAAGAACAAACAACAATTTCATAAAATTGGCAACATTAGGAAGAAGATTAAAGCATACTGTTAAATATAAGAACAAGACAGTCAACTGTGTCAGCCATTCTATTTTGTAAGGATGGACTGAATTTTCCCATAAAATGTACAAAGTGACAGATAAGATTTCAACTGCCCACCTACTTACTATTTATATGAAGAAAGGTCAAAAGTTAAAGTCATGCACAAAGAAATGTATGGTGTACACACACACACACACACACCACATAGATGGTCTTTGTCACCAATTTCTGGCACTGAGCTTCAAAACCCTTGAGATTTTCTGAGTAATAGGAATGTCTTTGTTATGCTAATGAGGCAACTCCAGGTGGAAGCCTTAGATAGCTTCAAAATGGTGACTGTCGGAGAAACCAATCACATGATTAGAAGGCTGGAACTTTCAATGACTTGACCTTGGGAGAAGGAAGGATGCTAGAGATTAACTTCAATCATAAGGCTAGTGATTTAATCAATCCTGCCTATATAATGAATGACAGATAAAAAATATCAGGACACTGAAGCTTGCAGGCGCTTCCTGGTTGGTGAACACATCATCAGAGGGTAACATGCCTGGATCCCACAGGGAGATGCCCCTCCTCCCAGACCAGGCCCTGTGTTTCTTATGTTCTTGAACTATATCTTTTGTCTTTTGTAACAAAATGTAATTGTAATGTTTTTGGTGAGTTCTTTATTTTTCTTAAAATATATGTGTGTGTAAGTTTGTGTGTGTACATATATATGGGTGTACCATATATGGATATATGTATGTATGCATGCTTGTATGTATGTGGATGGTGGTCAGAAGACAACTTTCAGGACTTGATTATCTCTTTTCATCATAGAAACCTCAGGGATGGAACCCAAGTTGTCAGGCTTGGTGCCAAGTGCCATCACCCGTGGAGCCAACTTGCTGAATTTTGTTTTTGGTGAATTTTGTGAGTTATTCTCCTGAGTTATCAAACCTGAAATGGGTATTTAGAAACCCTCATATTTGTAGACAAGTCAGACAGAAGTGGGTACCCACTTATAACTGGCACCTGACATTAACTCTAGTTTGTGTCCTAACTGAAAATAGAACTCCCAGGGGTCAGATCAACTGTTGAGGAGTAGCAGCACTGAAATTAACATCACCAAACAAGATAAAGATAACACTGTATACTTTATGGTAAAAAGAAAGAAAATAAAACTAGTATGAACCAAAATGAACAATAGTTAAATATGTAAAGATAAAAGAAACAGAAGATGTAGTTGAAGTTTTCCTGTGTCCTACCCAGTCCAGACAAATCTCTCATCCATGGTCTTGCAGCCGCTCAGACCCAAATGAACACACAGAGGCTTATATTATTTACAAACTGTATGGCCATGGCTTATGGCTCAAGCTTCTTGCTAGCTAGCTCTTATATCTTAAATTAACCCATTTCTATTAATCTATGTTTTGCCATGTGTTCTGTGGCTTACCAGTCTGCTGGCATGTTGTTCCTTGGGCTGCAGGCTGACCTCTCTCCTGCCTCTCCTTTCTCTTCCTGTCTATCCTCAATTTCCTGCCTAGCTATAACCTGCCTTGCCATAGGCCAAATGGCTTTATTTATCAGCCAATCAGAGCAACACACACACACACACACACACACATACACACAGCATACAGAAAGACATCCCACAGCAAGAAGAAATCCAGGGAAATGGGATAAAAACAGTTGCAGAGACTAACAACAAAGGAGATCTTTCAGAGTTAGCTGAAGCTGCTAGACAAAAAGAATCTGGAGAAATTTAGTGATGTAATCAGTAAACTTAATAGATACTACTAGAAACTACAGTGCTTCAAAAGAGATTATAGAATATACCGTGTGGTGTAGATTTTTATTATGTAATTGAATCTAGAGAAAGCCATAAACTTAAAATAAGAAGAGAATAGGGAGAGAAGGAAAGGGAGGGAAAAAAGAGGAGATGGAGAAGGAATGAGAAGCTGGGCATGATGGGACATGTGCAATCCCAACCCTTGAGGGGTAGAAACCAAAGGATCAGAAGTTCTCAGCTAACCTCAGCTATAGGTCACTTAGAACCATCCTGGGCTCCCTTGTTTCAAAAAGAGATATGGAGAAGGTTTCCATCTTCTCTGACTACACTCCTCAGGAATTAGAAATAAAAAACATGAATGATAAATTAAGAACAGACAGCTCTTCTGGGCCTCAGAGATGTCTCAGTGGTTAAAAGAGCACTTGCTGCTCTTCCTGGGGACTAGAGACCAGTTCCCTACACCCACACCGAGTGGTTTACACCCACCTGTAACTCTAGTTCCAGATCTGACACTCCCTTCTGGCCTCTGTGGGCACCTGAACACATGCAGCATATACTCAGACCCACACACATATATGTAAATTAATGTAAGAATAAATCTTAAAACAAAACAAACATCCCCCAGCCACCCCTTAGTATCTCAGGACAGTCCCAGAATCCCCATGGATACCAAAATCCACATATGGTCAAGTCCCTTATATGAGATGGCATCATAGATTAATATAAGCCATACATCTTCTTACATATTTAAATTTCATATAAAGTTTTGTATAATACCAATGCTATGTAAGTAGCTGTTACCCTGTGTTGCTCAGGCAATAGCATCAGAAACAGTCTCTAATTGATCATAGCAGACAGCTTTTACCAAAAATACTTCTAGTCTGAGGTTGGTTGAGTACGTGGCTTTTGAACCCACAAACACATATGGCCAACTATAGTAAGAAATTCATTTATGATAATCCTTGAATAAATACACACACACACACACACACACACACACCTATATCAAATCTGAAACTTAGATTCCAGAAAAATCTGTAGTACAGAGCACAATGAGTATTCCAAATAGAACTTAACATTATATACCTTTATCACTTAAAAATTAAAAGCAAAATAATTTAGTATTCACCTTAAGTTACAGTGAACATTAAAATAAACGAAAAGAAGGAATGGACTCAGGCAAAGCTGAAATATGAAATAGGATAAGAGGGAGAAAAGATAAATAAGAGGAAGCTTTCTTGAGAAAGAAGGGAGTGGGCATAAGGAAGCAGACACAGACAGACTCGGGGAGGAGTCAGAATTACGTTGTTGTGAGGTACCCACCAGAGAAGACTACTCGGACACAGGTTTAAGCCGATCGAAAGTCTTTATAAGCAGCTGGCTTCTAGACTGGCTTCCCTTTTACAGCTTCTAAATTGTTTGCACTGGAGGAGAACCCACTCCTTCATGTCCTCACACATGTTATACCGCAGGTGTTCATCGACAATGGAAACAGAGGGCATGGCCCACCTGCATCTAGATTCTGAGCTTCCTCCAGTGCAGGAAGCTGTGCCCATGCTCATTCCCCTGTTGGTGGGGGCAGGCATTGCAGGCGCCATGACAGTTGGAACTTCAGCCCTAGTTATGGGGGGGGTCAAACCTTTAGAAACTCAGTGTTAAAGTAGACATACACCTGAGCCATCTAGAAACTTCTACTTCCTGTGTGGAAGCCCTGTTAGATTCCTTAGCCAAGGTTATTTGTTGTCTTTTTTAAAATTGTTTCTGCCTTTTAAGCCACAGCTGTCTGAATCAGCAACTGTTAGGCTGTAGCTGGAGAGAAATCTGTTCCCTCAGGCTCCAACTCCTGCAAAGCTACCAAGGGAACTAAACTAAATCCCTGTCCCTCTAAAGAACTCAGCATTCAAAGGTTAAGGTGGAATTCTGCTCTTCAGAGGCTGAGTACCAAGTAGCTCACCTCCTCTCCTTACTCGAGTTTTCCAAAATGCCCTCCTGCTTCTCCTGGCCCCTCCTTATAAACCCTTTCTCATCTGGCTCCTCCCCACCACTTCCTGTCAGCTAGCTGCTGACTCAGCCTCCTGACTGCAGGTGAATTATATTTAATCAAACACATCTTTGCATCATTAAACAAATGTCCCAGAGTATAAACAAAAGCAACACATCTTGAAATAATATTCTACAACAGTTATTCTTCAGGATCAAAAAGGACTGGACCTCCACTTTAGAAGACAAGGAGGTCTCTGTATGACACTGACTTGTTGGCTCTATGCTGGTCCGTCAGGGGTCATTAGAGAAAGTTTAAGATCAAAAGTAATCTTCAGGAAAGAAAAGGGAGATGTTAAACCTCTAACAACTGACATCAATTTTTGTTCTCCTGGTCCCCCTAATTAACCACTATACTTACAGCCATGCTGGGCCATTCGTTAATTCTTTTACTTCTAGCTGTCACTACAGAAACTGGCTTGCTCAACTGCCTACTTATTCAGCAAATAAATTCGATGAAGCTACTGATGCCAAGGAGATGACATACCCCTGCCCCCATGAGTCCACTATTTGACTCATGCCCACAGGACCAGTGGGGAATGGTACAGGCCTCCAGAGCTCGGCACAGCCAACACCGTGATGGAAGTACCATTCAGGCCTTGAAACCCAGCACAGAGGCAGCAACAGCTGCCACAATAGAACAAAGACCTAGTCCATCGACGTCCACAGTTCTGGGAAAGTCCCTAAATGTACTAGTCTTGCTTTTTGGCTTCTGTAGTTCTGCTTCTGGATAACTGTTCTTTCTAACTGAGGTATGTCAAACCAGGATATGTTTTTGTGCTTAAAAGTTCACCCCGAGAAAGGCTTAGGACCTCACTGAGGTCCTGAACACCCAGCGTACTCACTGGCTGGATAGTAAAAGACTTTCTATTGGCTTGAACTCTTGTCCAAGTAGTCTTCTCTGGTGGCTACCTCACAGCAATGTCATTGTATCAAATTTATGGAAAAAAAGGAAATGGGTGATTTTTGTGAAGATGTTAATGATTAAAATCTTGATTTAAAAAGAAACAGGTAGAAACCTGTGGTGGTATTGTGTTCCCAAATATTGTGTACCTTAATAAACTTATCTGGGGTCAGAGACAGAACAGCCACAATATTAAACAGAGGTTAGGCAGTGGTAGCACACGCCTTTAATCCTAGCATTCCAGAGACAGAAATCCCTCTGGATCTCTGTGAGTTCAAGGCCACATTAGAAAAGGCCAAGCATGGTGACACAGCCTTTAATCACAGAAAGTGAGCCTTCAATCCCAGGGAGTAGTGGTAGAAAGCAGAAAGGTATATAAGGCGTGAGGACCAGAAACTCGAGGCATTTGGCCTGGAGAAGCATTTGGCCTGGTTAAGCTTTCAGGCTTCTAGCAGCAGTTCAGCTGAGGCCCATTCTGGATGAAGACTCAGAGGCCTCCAGTCTGAGGAAACCAGACCAGCTGAGGATCCGGTGAGGTGAGATAGCTGTGGCTTATTCTGTCTCTCTGACCTTCCAGTGTTCACCCCAATACCCGGCTCAGGTTTGTTTTATTAATAAGACCTTCTAAGATTCATGCTACAGAAACCTGGAACACATAAGAACATATCTTTGGTGGTTTGAATAAAACTGGCCCCCCAGAGGCACATAGGGTGTGACACTATTAGGAGGTATGGCCTTGTTGGAGTAGCTGTGACTTCGTTGGAGGAAGTGTGTCAGTGTGGGGTGGGCTTTGAGGTCTTAGATGCTCAGCCAGACCCGGTGTCTCAGTCTCTTCCTGCAGCCTGCCGATCTGGTTGTAGAACTCTCAGCCACCTCTACAGCACCATGTCTGCCTGCATGCTGCCATGCTTCCTGCCGTGATAATACGGGACTAAGCCTCTGAACTGTAAGCCAGCCCCAATTGAATGTTTTCCTTTATAAGAGTTGCTGTGGTCATGGTGTCTCTTCACAGCAATAGAACACTTGCTGAGACAGTATCTTAAGGGGGAAAAAATAAGCCCAAAGTTCTAGTAAACAGAGCTGCTCTACTAGTTGTCAAGGAAACAAATTAAAGTGACAATATGTAATTCTCACTTGTGCTGCCAAAACTCAGAGTGCCAGTGTCTACTGCAGACAAGAAGACAGCTGCTTTCCTACATTTTTGATGGAAATCTGATGCATTGCAAACCCTTTTGAAAAGCATTTGACAATAGTAGAGAAAGCATAATACACAAGGGCTAGAGAGGTGGCTCAGCAGCTAAGAGAGCTTGTCACTCTTTCATAGGGCCTCAGTTCCCAGCACCTACATGGGGCCCCAGCACCTACACGGGGCCCCAACACCTACACAGGGCCCCAGTACCTGCACGGGGCCCCAGCACCTACATGGGGCCCTAGCACATACACGGGGCCCCGGCACCTACATGGGGCCTGGAACTTCAGTTCTAGGGGATGTGATGCCTCTTACTGTCTTCTTTGGAGCATTGCATGCACATGATGCATATGCTTACATTCAGGCATACACAGCCAGGAGGAAATGAACCATTTTTTTAAAAAAAGCATCATGCACAAATGCCCTCCTATCATGTGGTCTCAATCTAAGAATGTATCATAGGAATGTAAAATACAGGCTTGCACACATAAACACACAGTTGATTCCTTCACTAGACATGAGACAAAACATACCCTTTGCCTGTAGCTGCATCTGTACTGTGTGAACTAGGTACCATTATCTCTTAAATAATTGAGGGTGGAAAGATGGGTAAGCCATTTTGGGAGACCCAGAGCATCCATTAGTGACCCCAGAAAGGCTAAGTCTTAGAAGTAGGGTCAGAACAGCCTTGGGGTAAAGATTTACCCTGTAGAAACATAAAAACAACCCCCAAAATATCCTAGAAATGATAAGCAATATGCCAGAAATGAACATTTTCCTATCATATGATTAATAGAGGGTCAGAGACTACAAGAGAGAGTTATATAGAAAGGCACCATAGCAGAATTTATCCAAAGTGCAAGAATGGAGTGAAAATCTCAATGGCTCTGGGAATATTGATGTAGCATAGCATATCGTCATCAGAAAGAGCTGTGAGTGATCAGGGCAGAAAGGTGTTTGAGGAAAGAATGGCTCAACATTGTCTGATGTTTGTGAAAGCTGTAACACAGAATGAAAACTCTCAGGGACTAGAGATGTAGCTCAGTGGGAGAGCACTTACCCAGAATGTATATGACCCTGTGTTAGATCCCAGCCCCACAAAACAGACAAATAGCAAAACACAGAAATGCCATACATGGTGCCTCAGCTATGAAGTCCCAGAACTTAAGAGGCTGAGACAGGAGGATTGAAAGTTACAAGCTAGCCTGAGCTACATAGTGAGATATTGTCTCAAAAACTAAAAACAAAAGGAATCTCAGTGAACCTCAAACAACACACACACACACACACACACACACACACACACACACACACACACTCCAAACCACTTCAATATGTTGGGATAATCTTCTTGTATACTGTGTGAAGATGTGTCTTTCTGTTTTACCACATCTGCCTAAGGCACCTTCTGATTGGTTTAATAAAGAGCTAAATGGCCAATAGCTAGGCAGGAGAGGATAGGTGGGACTTCTGGGAAGAGATGGGAACTCTGGGAAAAAGTCTGAGGCAGAAGATTCACCAGCATCAAAGGGAGTCAGATGTATGGTATTGAGGAGAGGTAACAAGCCATGTGGCAGAATGTAGATGAATATAAATGGGCTAATTTAAGTTTTAAAAATTAGCTGGGAACAAGCCTAAGCTAAGGCTAAGCTTTCATAATTAATAAAAAGTCTCCATGTCATTATTCAGGTGCTAGCAGTCCAAAGAAAGACCCATTATATCAACACGCATCACAATTAAGTTATTGAAAAACTAGAGACATCATCAACCTGAAAAGGAAAATTAGAAAAATATTTTATACACACACAGGCAAAAAATGGACAAAGACAAGTTAGAATTTCCAAAGACTCTCAGCGGTTATGCTGGTTCAAAGCCGGCACCGAAACTTTCAAGTGGGGAAGGGCAAGGGAGGGCCCTGTCTACCTAGAATTTTTATCTGGTGAAATTATCCTTTAAAAATGAGAGCTACATTAGAACGTATTTTCAGATAAACAAAAGTTGAGATAATTAAACAGATGCAAAATGGCATGATGAAAAATTCCAGGCAAAACCAGAATTATGTCACTGTACTTACACAAAGAAATAAAATGCTGGAGATGGAATACATGTGGGTTAATTAAAAAGTGCCTCCTAATTGTGAGGTCTTTAGTGGACAAGTGCTTGTAAGTATCCAAACAATAATTTAGTGTGTTGTTTAGAATATGCAAGGCAATCATAGCACAAAGGACAAGAGAAAGATTTGGAACAATAACTGTAAGGTGTCAAAGCATATATGAAGACCAGGAATAGTAAGTAGTGCACACCTTTAATCTCAGCACTCAGAAGGCAGAGGCAGATGGATCTCTGAGTTCAAGGCCAGCCTGATCTATATCCAGAGTTCTAAGCCAGCCAGGGCTACACAGTAAGACTATGTCTAAATAAAACAAAAACAAAAACGAATCAACCAAGCAAAACAATCAAACACACAAAACAAATCCCCAAATTCATATGTAAAATGTTATAACATATCTTAAAAGTGTACCATAATAAGCCAAGATGTTTATTTTAAACTATAGTGATATTGGCAAATGAGATATGCGAGCATTTGTAATTTGAAAATTGCTAATAGCTATATTTTAAAAATCTAACCAAAAATACATGAAACATAATTTTTAAATTTTTAACATAATCCTTTATTGATTTTTTTGGGAATTTCACATCATGAACCTCAAGTCCCACTCATCTCCCAGTCCCTCTGTATCTGCCCTTCACCCCTGTAGCGCCCCCCAAAGGAAAACTTAAAAAGAACTAATAAAAAACAAATAAAAATTAAAAGTACAAATAAGAATATTTATTAAAAAAACAAACAAAAACAAATAATACAAAAGCAAGCAAGCAAGCAAAAAAATCCCCTTCGCTCCTCCATCTCTCTGACTCTCCATCACCTCTTCATTCATCTTAGCGGCACAGGGAGCTGCTGTGTATCACACAGTACACCCTTTTGTCCAAACAGCTTAACTTGCAAACGTTCATTGCGGAATGAATTGTTGGTCAGGTTCAAGGCCTCTGGCTTCTAGTACACAGTCAATACTGGACCCCTCACCGACATTCCTTTCCAGTATCCTGCTGTTGTCCACGGAGATTCTGTAGCTATAGGGTCAGCCCCTTCACACACTCCAGCAGGTCACAGATAGATGCTGGGGTGTGCCAACTCCAAGTCCTGAATGTGTGGCTAGGTAGTAGCTGAGTTGGTCAGTCTGGGCTGCTGGAACGAACCCCCTCAAGTGAGAGGCTGAGCCAGCCCATGGTGAGGGGTGGGGCCAGCTTTCCAGTGAGGGATGGATGGCTCTCTCTGGGCCAGTGAGAGGTGGGGCCAGCTCAGCATGGCCTTTGTACTTTAACACATAATTCAACATGTGGTTCACACGGCCCCTGTGGAAACACGGGCAATGGACATCAACACAGACCCCAGCTGCAGCAGGACCACACACCGAGACATGGCCAGCAGCAGCAGCTTGAACCTGGATGTCATCATGGCCCTGCGGGGTGAGGTGTAGGCCTCTTAGATCCAGATGGGCCCAGCAGCAACATGGTCCACAGACTCCAACATGGCCCCAGGTGGTGGCCCAGACACCGGTCAGCTACACAGCCTTTGATGGCAACAAGGGCCATGAGACGTCAATGCAAACTCTGACTGCAGTAGGGCCATGATAATTTTTAAATCTTAAGTGTCTATGTGTGGGTATAGGTACCAGATGTATTCAGTACCCACAGAGGCCATAAGAAGACATCAGATTCCCTGGAGCAGGAGTAACAGGTAGTTGTGAGCTGCCACGTGGGTTCTAGGAATTGAACTCTGGTCCTGCGTAAGAGCAGCAGATGCTCTTAATTACTGATCCATCTTTCCAGCCCCTAAAATATAATTTTAATATTTTTGTTTGTTTGTTTGTTTGGTTTGTTGTTGTTGTTGTTGTTTTGAGACAGGGTTTCTCTATGTAGTTTTGGTACCTGTCCTGGATCTATCTCTGTAGACCAGGCTGGCCTCAAACTCACATAGATCTGCCTGGCTCTACCTCCCAAGTGCTGGGATTAAAGGTGTGCGCCACCGCCGCCTGGCAATTTTAATGTTTTTATTTTACCCAATATATTTTTTAAATTATTGCAATATAAAATCACAAAAATATTAATGAGATATCATTACCTTCTTTTTACATTCTAACACTTGGAATATGTCTTTTATATTTTAATTATCTCAATTTGAATGGTAAATTTTCATTGGAAATGTATAATCTATATATAGATTAAATAAAATTTGTAATTGAAAAACATAGTTTTCTATATTCAGATTGTTCTAAACACATGTAAGATTTTCCAGTAGCTCGTTCAAGTATCATAATAATAAAATTTTTATATTTAAATTTAAATTGATTGAAATGAACTACTAGACTTGCAGATTTAGCTCTGCTAGGTACAGAGCTCAGAAATCATTGTACTTGTCCTTACAAGAACATAAAACCAAAAAAAAAAAATCTTGAAAATAGACTGTGTGGCCTTTTTTTTTTAACCCATCATAAAATTGAGATTGCCAGGTAGTATTCCACAGAGAAATCTGGAGAGAAAGCAAAACCAGAAAACAGCAGGCAAGATCTACCCACTGCAGCAGAAGCTTCCAGCTATAAACTGGTAGACACTTTAAACTACAAATTCTGGGGGCTAGAGAGATGGCTCAGTGGTTAAGAGCACTGGCTGCTCTTCCAGAGGACCCAGGTTCAGTTCCCAGCACCCATATGGCAGCTCACCACTGTCTGTAACTCCAGTTCCAGGGGATCCAATGTCCTCTTCTGGCCTCCATAGCCATTGCACACATACGGTACACATATGCATGCAGGCAAATGTATATCCATACATGTAAATAAATATGCATGCAGGCAAATGTATATCCATACATGTAAATAAATAAATTAGTTTTTTTTTTAAATACTAATTCCGATGAACTGCTGGAGGCTGGGTGTGCTCTAAGGTGAGCAAGAAACTACCGAGGCCATAGTCTTAGGGCCCACATTTTCACAAGTTTTCCCTCTAGAAACTGTATTGTCTTTATCATGAAAAGCCAAGACATTTCCTTGTTGTGGCTCTGACAAGAGGAGAGAAAACTATTTTGGAATAAGCCCTAGACATTTTCCGTTATTAAGACCTGTTCTCCATGGGAAGACTCAAACACAGCATCATTCCACCCAGACATCAGGACTCTCACCCTGCTTCTGTCTCCTTTTCTTTCCTGTCCCACCTCAGAGGAAGCTAACAGTACTTGCAGAGGTCACATCTAGAGACGCAAGTCCAATGAAAGAGTGAGATTTGATCACAGGATTTTAAATGCTTCTTCCTCAGAGTTTAACGCCATATCAACAGGGCTGCAGTGTAATAAACATCAGATTACAGCTACAAGAGCCACAAAGCACCCCAAACCATAATACAAAATACATTTTAAACAGTCAGAAGGGACTAAGCATTTATTATCATTAGACTCCAGTATGATACAGATTTTTTAATAACTATGATTAATAGGTGAGGAACTCTGATGGAAAGATCAGAAAATACACAAAAACAGATGGATCACGTAAGCAGAAGGAGAGGGTACAAGGGCTCAGCTACTGCAGCTGGCAGGAGACCCTGGTCATTGTCCATATGATACTAGTTTTCCAGGCTTTCATGAGTTATGAGGTCATAGAAACTGCCACTCAGATTTCAGAGAAAGTCTGAGGAGCCCAGGCAGTGTACAGTGAGAACAAGATTCCTGCAGGCAGGTCCAAAGAGGTCAACACAGCAAGCTGTAAGAGTGAAGTGGAAGAGATGAGACGGATGTTGGAGATGCCAGACACATGACATTCTGCAAGCAAAGGCAAAGGCAGCGAGTGTAGAGAGAAGTTATGTGGGCCGTACTGGGCAATGAACAACTAGGGATGGGGTTGTTCAAACCCTTGGAAGCTCACAACATGCTGTGTATCTTGGATACTGGACATGGAATGACAAGGTTTAATATTTGTCCTGGTGGATATCGGTCTTGCTTTCCCATCTTTCCTTCTATACTAAA
>CABHPH010147491.1:5987-25757 GCA_902168325.1 Peromyscus nudipes
AAAATCTTGTCATCAATGAATAAAGACACTTTTTAAAATTTTTTTCTTGATCTTAAATTTTTGTTTGTACATTTACAAAGCCTTAGAAATAGTCACTAATCTCTGTTCTTCCTTGATCTTGGAACTAGTGATATTTTGGATGAGATATCCTTTTGTGTTGGCCTGTGCTAGGAACTGTGGAGTGTTTAACATCATTACCAGCATCTGCACACTATCTAGTACCCCTAGTGTCTGTCATGGCAATCCAGACATGGTTAGATTTCTCTTGGAAGACAAAAGTCTCTCTCCCCGATTGATAAACCCTTAAACAATACACAGAGTTGATCAGAATATGGTAACCAAATGTTCTTTTTTTTTTTTTTCTCCACAGACTTTAAAAATGAAGAGGAGCTACTGTCTTACATACATGAAGAATACCAAAAAACTGTGGCTACGGGAGAAATCACATCGTATTCATGTGCTCAGAATATGGTCTCAACCATTAAAGTGTTCCTAAAGTCGCAGGATGTCAAGGAATTAGAAGTAAGGAAGTCTAGATAATGCTGTCATAGATGTAGTTGATGGTTTAGTGCACATACCTTGAAGAATTTCCATTATGCTGTACATGATTGAAAAATTATGAGTTGGCTGGAAAGCTGGCTCAGTGGTTAAGAGCACTGACTGATCTTCCAGAGGATTCAGGATCAATTCCCAGCTGCACTGGGGCTCACATTTTTAACTCCCGGTCCAAGGGACCTGATGCCCTCTTCTGGCCTCTTTGGGTACTGCATGCAGATGGTTCATGGATGTATATGCAGTCAAAACACTCATACATGTAAAATAAAATAAAGATAAAGATTTTTAAAAAATGATGAGTAAAGGATTGTGTACAATTCCAGATTTTTGAATGTGAGTGAGTCTGATAAACTGGAAGGCCAGAGATCAAAGGGGACTTCTGTCCTAATGAAAGTGCTATTATTTGTGTTAGCTACATGAATTGAACTAACGGTTTTAAACCTAACTGCTTTCAGAATCACTTTGTTGTTGTTGTTTTGGTTTATTATTATTATTTATCTGTTTGTTTCTATTTTATGTATATGGGTCTTTTGTCTGAATGTATGTCTACACACCCTGTGCATCGGTTCCCTGGAACTGGAGTTAACAGATGTTTGTTAGCTCTGTGTGGGTACTGGAAATCAGACCTGGGTTCTCTGGAAGAGCATCCACTGCTCTTAATCGATGAGCTAGCTTTCCAAGCCTGTTCTGTTTTTAATGCTAGTGTCTGGCCCTTCCAGACTAATGGACTAACTCAAGGTCTCTTTGTGTTGGGACTTGGACATCTCTTTGTTTTGGTTTTTAAAAAAAAAAAAAAAAAAAAAAACAACTCCCTACATAAATTTAGCAGTGTTGCAAAGCACTGTTTTAGAATACCTTATTGCCTTTATTCATGTTTAATGGTCAAAGCAGGACTCTTTCTCCATAGCATACAAGAGCTGTTTATGGTACCACTGCTTTGTAGAACCTTCTTTTTTTAAACTAAGTGTATATAGATGGGTGTGGTGGTACACTCCTTTAATTCCTGCACTTGAGAGGTCGGAGGTGAGTTCAAGGCCAGCCTGGTCTACATGATAAGTTCTAGGACAACCAGGACTACATAGAGAAAACCTCTCAAAAAAGGGTGTGTGTGTGTGTGTGTGTGTGTGTGTGTGTGTGTGTGTGTGTAGCAAGGGTGTGTGTGTAGTATATATGTGTGTGAGTGCAGGTGTGTTCAGAGTCCAGAAGAGGGTGTCAGATCCTCTAGAGCTGGAGTTACAGGTAGTTGTGAGCAGTCCAGCATAGGTGCTAAGAATCCTCTGTAAGAGCAATTTGTGCTCTTAATCCTAACTGTTGAGCCATCTCTACAGCCCAAAGAACCTTCCTTTAACAGTTGAAATCTAAAGGTTTGCTGTGTCTGCTTGGTTACACAAAGTTTTTTGGTTTTTTTTTAAACCCGCGTTCTCTTTAATTCATCAAAGGAAAGCGTTCATTTCAGTGGTTTTCATTCAAATGAAAGAAGAGGGAAGTATATAAGGCATTAGAAATAAGTAACAGTTTTCTCCTACATAATAATTTGTATTTGCAGGTGACTTGCCTGAATCATATGAACAGTAACCTCTTAAAAACCAGCAAAAGTCTCCGACAGACTCAAGGGGGGAAGCTGGATACAGAAGACAAAGTCAGAGAGTAAGAAACCACTCTGTTTCATTTTACCACTACTCGAAACCAGAGCTCAGGTTAGCTTGGGGCGGTTTAAAGTTGTCAGCTGCTTGAGCAGGCTTTGTTAGTGACCTTTATGATGTTCTGAGGGGCAGTTTGAGTCATCTGATCACATAGCAAGCACACCAGTGTTCAGAGGAAGCACTGGATTCTTATTAGACTCGTTTCCCTCCGTCCTGCCCTCCCTCCCTCCCTTCCTTTTTTCCTCAGAGCCTGGCCTGGCCTCACACTTGCTTTGTAACTGAGGCTGACCTTGAACTCCTCCTTCTCCCACTTCCACCTCACAGACAGTGAGGTTGCAGGTGTGCATCATCACGCCCAGTTTATGGAGTGAGTCAGGTGCCAGGCCTCAGGCATGCCAGGCAAGCACTTCACCAACCGAGCTACACCCCAGGTTTCCCTACCCATGCACTGCTTTTTCAGTACTGGAGATTGAATCCAGGGCTCTGTATATGCTAGGCATGTGCTTCAGCACTGAGCCGCCATCCCAGTTCTTGGTCATTGTTCCTTATATAAATAGATCTTTGCTCAGAGAAGGAGTTCTCAGTATTGACAGCTGACGGAGATGTGACAGCATTTGTTTCCTCAAGGTGCCAGCTTCAGGTGTTTCTTCGTCTGGAGATGTGTCTGCAGTGCCCCTCAATACTGGAAAGTACAGATGAGGTGGAGCAGGTAGTGGAGGAGGTGAGTCCATGGCTGCCGCCCTGAGAGCATGCATCCTGCTTCCGCTTCCCGCCAGAGACTATGTGATTTTCTGTGACCTCTTAGGTGACAGATCTGCTGCGCATGGTGTGTCTCACTAAGGACTCGGCGTACCTGTCAGAGTTTCTGGAGGAGATTTTGAGATTGTGAGTTTAGTGACTACTGGCTTCGTTGAAAATTGTTTTACCGAGGACTACACATGGTGCTGTCTTAGAATTATAAGATTCCAAGGGCATTTTGTTAGGCTGGGTGGAGGGACAGAGAGGATGAGATGGTAACTCTATTCCATATCTAACCGTTATACTCCACAGGTATATTGACTCCATCCCAGGGACAGTTGGACAACTTTACCACAGCCTGGGGTTAAAGATTCCTCAGAAGCTGGCTGGAGTCCTTCCTACAGAATTTTTTAGTGATGATTCTATGACTCAAGAGAGCAAGTCACCACCTCCCTCATCAAGTGCTCACAGATCAGTGTCGGGGATCACTGAGTCTGAGCAGCTGGAGGAGCTGCGGACTAGATCAGCCAAGAAGAGAAGGTACTGGAGCAGTTCCCTGGACTGTCGTTAAGTTCAAAGAAGGGGCAAGTTTGAAGACAGTCTTCTTTTGGCCCATCTAATGTACTGAGTTGGTAGTTGCTCTTGATTCCGAATCACAGGCATCAACTCTCAGGAGTAGCATCTGACACTGTAGATTTGTAGCTCAGGGGATATGTGGTAATTGTTTGGTTTACAAAGCCCTTTGTTACTGTCTATAGGGATGTCTAAGAACTAGGAACCTCTTGTGAAGTGAGATCAGGCTCTCAGCTTATTTGTGCACTTCCCTTGTGCCTGTCACTGCCATTAACTAGCCGAATCTGTAGTAGTTATTTTTCGTAATTCTGGACTTGTTATAAATACAGGCCAACTTCAAGTTAACTAACTAGCACTTATTTAAACAATGTATTTTAGATGCTTGTTTCTTGCAAGCCTCACTACATATTTCCTTAACTTGGTATGTTTTCTATTTTTAAAAGGAAAAATGCACTAATAAGACACAAAAGCATTGCGGAGATTTCACAGACTCTTCGACAGATTGAAGTTCCCAAAGTGTCCAAGAGAAGTACGAGAAATGTGAGTAATGGCCATTGACAAGAGCTAACGGTTCCTCTGTGGCTGGGGTTAATGGTGAAGAGGAAAGGCAGTATTTCTCCGGGTGGGAAGTCAGCTTTGGAGGGTCCTTATCTGAAATGATACTTCAGTGTTTGGACTTTGGAGTACTTACAATCAAAACATTTTTTTTTTTTTAAATCTTCGGGAGTTAGAGAGATGGCTTAATGGTTAAGAGTACCGCTGCTCTTCCAAAGGTCCTGAGTTCAATTCCCAGTACCCTCATTGTGGCTCACAACCCATTGTAGCTATACTACTATAGGGTCTGCTGCCCTCTTCTGGTGTGCAGACATACATGCAGACAAAACACTCATCTACATAAACAAATAAATCTTTTGGAAAGAAAAATCCTAGGATTTTAGCACAGTTCAGATTTTGAACTTTTGAATTTAGGGATAATCAACTAATATTGACTATTTCTGTGAACATGTATTAAACTATAACCAAAGGAATAAAGAAATGTAAGTTAAAAAACAACAACCATAACAAAACAAAGGCTAGTTCAGTAAAGTACTTGCAGCTTGAGTTCAGTCCCCAGAACTGCTACACGTACACACACACACACACACACACACACACACACACACACAC
This sequence comes from Peromyscus nudipes, assembly GCA_902168325.1. Lineage (NCBI taxonomy): Eukaryota > Metazoa > Chordata > Mammalia > Rodentia > Cricetidae > Peromyscus > Peromyscus nudipes. The sequence continues at coordinate 10,664 of CABHPH010147491.1, forward strand.
GTACACACACACACAGAGTAGGGAGGATAGAAGCTCAGTCAGTAAACTTCTTGCTTTAACATGAGGAGCTGAATTGGAGCTCTAGAACCCATGTTTAAAAAGTACATCCAGTAGGACTTAATCAGTGGTTAAGAGCACCAGCTGCTCTTTCTTTTTTTTTTTTTTTTTTTGGTTTTTTTAGACAGGGTTTCTTTTTGTAGCTTTTCGCCTTTCCTGGAACTCACTTGGTAGCCCAGGCTGGCCTTGAACTCACAGAGATCCACCTGCCTCTGCCTCCCGGGTGCTGGGATTAAAGGCGTGTGCCACCAACGCCCGGCCCGGCTGCTCTTTCAAAGGACCCAGGTTCAGTTCCCACCTGGCAGCTCACAATAATCTGTAACTCCAGATCCAGGGGATTCGACACCCCCATGCAGACAAAACAGAGAGAGGTGGCGTATACCTTTAATCCCAGCACTTGGCAGGCAGGCTAGCCTGGTCTATAGAGTGAGTTCCAAGACAGTCAGGGCTACACAGAGAGACCCTGTCTTGAAAAAAAAAAAAAAGGAAACAAAAACAGAGCCAAGGATTGGGGACATGCTCAGTTGGTACAGTGCTTGCCATGCAAAACTGAGGACCTGAGTTAGTTTAGAACCCACCTATAAAATGGTGGCACATACTTGTGATCCACCACTGGGGATGCAGAGACACAGATCCCTGGGTCTGCTAGACAGCTAGGCTTGGCTACTTGGCAAGTTTCAGGCCAGTCAGAGACCCTATCTCAAAACAAAAATGGGGTTAGTTCCTAAGGAAGGACACCCAGAATTGTTGTTTGGCTTCCGCGTGCGCACATGTGGACCCGTTTCCACACAAGTACACATCTGTGAACAAACATGAAGACCATGATAGTTATAGGAGTTGGGGCTGGAGAGACGGCTCAGTTAGAGCCCTTGCTTCTCTTCCAGAGGTCTCGTTTGGTTTTCACAACCCACACTGGGGAGGCTCACCAGCACCTGTAACTCCAGCACCAGGGCATCCTGTGCCTTAAAACTCCAAGGATACCTGCACAGACACACATGCACATAACTGAAAAATAATAAAAATAGATCTTAGCCAGGCATGGTGGTGCACGCCTTTAATCACAACATTCAGGAGATTGAGGCAGGTAGATGTCTGAGTTTGAAACTAGCCTGGTCTACAGAACTAGTTCCAGGACATCCAGGGATGTTATACAGAGAAACCCTGTCTCAAAAAACTTAAGAATGAATGAATGAATGAACGAATGAATGAATGACTAAATAGATAAACAAATGTTAGGCAAGAATAAAAAAAATTAGTCAAGAATAAATTCAAAGTCTTTACATAACAAAACTTAGGAAACAGTGAAAATGTCATTGAAAAATAATGATAGTAATAGGTGTTTGATTATCTCCCAGAAAAAAGTATTTTTCAATATGTTACATTTCATTTCAATTGCAGTTGGGGGAGGGAGGGGAGATGGCCACTGTCATGAAGCCTGGTGGGAATGGTTTTTCTGTGGCAGCATAATAGGGTTTTCAGGGAAACAAAACAGTGTACCTCGTGTAACCTGCTTACTTACTGGGTGGGCTTACCATCCTGCTGAGGAAGGAGGGAGGAATGAGGTGCAGTGGTGCTTTGGAACCATTTGAGAAGAGGCAAGTCTGTGAGAACTTGCTTCAGAAGCACCTCTACGGTAGTAACTGTTCGTTTCTAAACTGGCCTTAGCATGGGAGGCAGGGTTTCTTTTAGAAGTAAGCAGTATTCACTTTCTTCCCACACCTCTCCTGTGGAGAAGATGCCAGTCCCACAGATCTTGCAGTTATGACTGAAGGGCAAGAAATCTAAAAGTGGATGGACAGAAGCCGGGAGAGCTCTGTTATCACTGTAGATTGTTCAAGACCGCCATGGCTGGGCATGGTGGCTCACACCTTTAGACCCAGCACTCAGGTGGGTCTAAAGTTCGAGGCTGGTCTGGCCTACATAGTGAGTTCCAGGACAGCCAACATTATGGAGTGTGACTCCGTTTCTGAAAATAAGCAACAACAAAGAACACCAGAGCAGACTTATGGAGATCAGGATTTGATACTGATTAAAGAATGTATTTCGTGCCAGTTGGTACCAAGATAGTGATAGCTGGTGAACTGAAGGATCGGATATTAAGTTTCTATATAAGAAATTTGTGTTTTTTGAAAGGTCAATATAGTTAAGCTAGGAAGCAGTGAATTTGTAATAAAGTGTAGCATACGTTAATTATGTATATAAATCACATTAGTGAATATTCATTCCTTTGCATATATTAATTCCTAAAGATTAGAAAGCTTGAGGAAAAAGTTTTTGACCTCACCCTAATACCTCCTTGATACAATCTTAGTTTTCCCTCTTTTCCCTCATTTTTCTGTTTTAAAGATTTTTTTTATTTTATTTATGTAAATATTTTGCATTGTGTGTATGTAAATGTACCATGTGAATGCCTAGTGCCCATAGGAATAGGACATCAGATACCCTGATCTAGAATCCAGACAGTTGTGAACGGCACTGTGGGTACTGGGAACCAAACCTGAGTCCTCTGCAAGAGCAGCTAATGCTCTTAACCACTGAGCCAAAACTCCAGCCTCAGTTTTCCTTTGTAATTGGAAGAACAGGGTTGATAAACAAGGTTAACTAACAAAGAGTTGATTAAAAAGTTAATAACGTGTTGATACAGAAAAAGTAAAAGTCATGATAATAAATATTTAAGCCTTAGTAAGCTGTCCAGTGTCTGTCTTTTTGGCACATTTCTGTTAGGAAAGTGACCATGGTTAATATGTAAACACACAAGCTTTGTTTTCTAAAAGTAACTAAATTATTTATTTTATGTGTGTGAGTATTTTGCCTGCATGTCTGTCTGCACATTTGTGCCTGGTGCCTAGGGAGGCTAGACGAGGACATCAGGTCTGCTGGGACTGGAGTAACAGGCAGCTGTAAGTTGCTGGGTGCTGGGAATTAACCCAGGTCCTCTGGAAGAACAGTCAGTGCTCTTAACCACTGAACAATCTCTCCAGCCCGTTTGTTCTCTAAACAAGAGCTGATCCAGATTTTGTCTGTATATTTTTGTTTGCTTATTAGGGATTCTTATGTTGAACATATTTTTGTAGTTGTAATTTAGATCATTATAGAAGATATTACCAACCAATATAACTATTGACTATCATATTTAGTCTTTCCAGAAAGATACTGGTTATATTACTGAGGCCATTTATTAAGTTTTTCTCTGATGGCGCAGGCCTGTAATCCCAGCACTTTGAAGACTGAGGCAGGTGGAATGCATATTCAGAGCCTTCAGAATGAGTTCACAAAACTAACCTGAGCAACCTAGTGAGAGCCTGTCTCAAAATAAAATATAAAAACAGGGTTAGGAGTATAACTCAGTTTAAGAATCCTTGGCTACCATGTTTGAGGGCTCTGGGTTCAATCCCCAATGCCATCAATAAAAAAAAAGTTATGTCCTATGTGGTATTTCATTCTTCAACTATTATGAGAAATGGCATGGCTGAAATGGCAAATAGAGGCTGGAGAGATGGCTTTGTGGTTAAGAGCATTGGCTGCCCTCGTGCAGGACCCAGACTCAATTCCCAGCACCCGTGTGTTGGCTCAGAGCCATGCATTGTTCCAGTTCCAGAGGATCAGTGCCCTCTTCTGACCTCTGTGGCATGTACATAGAACACATACAAATATGCAGACAAAACTCTCATACACACAAAGTATTTAAAAAGAAAGAAATAACAAATGGAAAAACCTTGAAAAAGGATTCCCCTTTTTAGATGCATCTGGAATTTAGAGTCTTGACTCCTTTACTAGAGTAACAAGCCAGTAGAGGTTTGATGCAGAGGTGTTATAAGAGTCCAGTGTCCTAATCTGTGTGGCTTTCCCCTTTTTAGGTTACAGAAGGTATACATGATCATCATTAAAAAGTATCTCTTCTCTATCCATTCTCTAAAAATTGTAATACCAGTTATAGACCCTTTTCCGTATATACCTAAAACAGATATCAACAGTTTATGTTTGTTACCTACATATACATGAACCTTAAAAATAATTTCATCAATGGGCTGGAGAGATGGCTCAGCGGTTAAGAGCACTGGCTGGTCTTCCAGAGGACCCGGGTTCAATTCCCAGCAACCACATGGCAGCTCACAACTGTCTGTAACTCCAGTTCCAGGGGATCTGACACCTTCACACCAATGCATATAAAAATAAATTACTAATTAAAAAAATCATGATTTCATCTTAGCTGAGCATGTGCACATCCCTGTAAACCTGATGTGAGACGCTGAAGCATGAGTATTGTTATGTAGCCAGCCTGAACTGCATAGAGACTCTTGTTTTCAAAAAAATAAAGATTGAAGCTACCGTACTAACTGTGCTGAATTTAAAAGCCTTCCCCCATCGCATATCTCTGTGGTGGTATATACTAGTCTCCCATGTGCTTTCAATTCCTCATTGGTTAGGTGTGTGACTTCACTGTTTCACTCTTCATGTGCGTTCACAATGCTTCTTATTTTGGATTACTACTCTGTATCGAGGATGTACATTAGTGCATTTTACTATTTCTGCTATGGATCTCTCTGAATTGCAAGTTTCAGGTAGAACTCTTACTTTTTATCTTGAATGAATGCCTGTGTTGATCTTCCTCATTTCTCATTTCCAGGAGAACTCTCACCTTGCTCCTGCACAGCCAACTCTCCCAAGGAAAGACACAGTTCAAGGTGTGTATGGGTTTTTCAACACCTATTCACTGGATTGACACATTTATTTTGATTGGATGTATTTAATGTTAAGTTACAGCTCCTTATCAACACTGGTTAAGAAAATACATCCAAATTCCTTGTTTTGGGATTCCTTTTTTTGGGAATAAGATAGTTCATATAGCCTTAAATTAAAATACTGCATCATGCAAATTACTGACCTAAAATATTTTAAAATGTCATTATCATGGAATCCAAAATTAGAAAAAAGAAAAGAAAGAAAAAGAGAGAGAGAGAGAGAGAGGCAGTGGAACTGTTTAGACAAAAGGAGTTTAAACATGTTGGTCAAAGTGCACTCCATGGTCCTTTGTTATTGTTCCATATATGTATGTGCAGCACAAACCTAAACATATAAACACACAAACTGCTCCGTCTGTTTAGAGTTGCTCATATGTATATGATTTCAGGACTGACCACCTGGTATTAGATAACTAATTAGGGGCTCATAACTGCGGAAGACTATTTCTCTCAAGTTAATAATATATGTTTGTGTTTTCGTTCTAAGACAGACTCTCACCATATAGTTCTGGCTGCCTGGCACTTGATATGTAGACCAGCCTGTCTCTGGAGCCACAAAGATCTGTCTGCCTCTATTCCCTAGTGCTAACAAATAGAAACATTTACTATATCTATAAGTAAAAATACTAAATTCTGGCTGGAAAGATGGCTCAGAGGTTAAGAGCACTGGCTGTTCTTCCAGAGGTCCTGAGTTCAATTCCCAGCAACCTTGTGGTGGCTCACAGCCATCTGTAATGAGATCTGGTGCCCTCTTCTGGCATGCTGGCATACATGCAGACAGAACACTATGCATAATAAATAAATACATAAATAGATAGATAAATAATAGATAAATAGATAAATAAATAAATCTTTAAAAAATACTAAATTCATTATTAAATACTTCCCACAAAGAAATGTCGAAGATTAGATGATGGCTTCACTGCTGAATTCTACCCAGCAATTAAAAATAAACACTCTAGCATGTATTATCTCAGTTGATAATTCTGGACAGTACGCTGAGGAATGGATTACCTTGAACAAATGAGGCTGAGATAACTGTATGTCCATGAGCAAAAGAAGGGTACTGGGCCTCTACCTCATTCAAAATTCTGTATAAAACTTTTGGAACCTGTAAGGTCAGTAGTTTTGAGGTTCCCCCAGAAGTATGCTATCCAGGGGAATCATTTTAATACATAAGGTTATAGAGTGGCTTCCTTCAGCAGCTCTGTTTGGATCTGGCGTCCTCAGTTAGTTGACCAACATAATGCTTTTTATCTCCTGTCTCCCTTTCCCTCAATGCTTTTAGAAGTGACGAAAGTCCGAAGAAATCTCTTCAACCAGGAAATGCTTTCTCCTTCAAAGAGGGGGCTAAAGCGGGGACTGCCTCGAAGTCATTCTGTGTCAGCCTTGGACGGTCAGCACCACAGACAGGACAACTTCAAGAAGACCAAAAGCAGCACGTTTCAAGGTAACCTCAGAAAGAGCTTGTAAAAAATTTGTGGTGGCATTGTTCCACTTTTATTCCCAAATCAGCAGTCTGAGTCTTCCTGCCTTTTTCTTGATGACTTTAGCTAAAGGTTTGCTAATTTTACTGATCTTTTGAAGAAACTTGGACTTTGCTTCATTGACTTTCTAGCCTTATGTTCCTTCCCACCATTTACTTTGGTTTTAGTTTCTTGTTTTTTCTTTTTCTTTTTTTAAAAGTTTTGGTTGTTGGTTTTGTTCTGTAGGGTGTGGGCAATAAGATGTCTCATATGAATCTCTTTGGGTTCATCCTTGGAGTCCATTAAACTTGAGCGGTTAGGTTTGTGTCTTTCATCGGATTGAGGACGTTTTTAACAATTTTTCTTCAGAAAGGTTTTCTGCCCCTTTGTCTTTTCACGGTCTAGAAATCCCATGATGCATATGGTGATATCCATGATGGTACACTGTACACGGGTGCCTCAGGCTTTCTGAATTTTTTTTTTTCTTTTTTCTGGTCAGGCTATTTAATTTTGGATGCCTTCTTTTTCAGTCACTGATTATTTCTGCCTGCTAAGACATGTGGTTGAATCCCTTACAGTTTTCCTGTTGCATCTGTGTTTTTTGGTTTTTCGAGACAGGGTTTCTCTGTGTAGCTTTGCGCCTTTCCTGGATCTCACTTGGTAGCGCAGTCTGGCCTTGAACTCACAGAGATCTGCCTGGCTCTGCCTCCCAGTGCTGGGATTAAAGGCACGCACCACCACTGCCAGCAATCCAGGTTATTTTTATCTCTTGGAAATTTTTAAATTAAAATAAAATTACATCATTTTCCCCCTCTCTTTCTTCCCTCCATCTCCTCCCATGTTCCCCCCTCACTCCCTTTCAGATTCATGTCTCCTTTTTAATTATACATTATATGTATGTATGTAAGTATGGATGGATGTATAAATATATATTCACATAAATATATAAGTACAGCTTGCTGGGTCCCTTTAGTGTTGTTTGTTTATATATGAGTTTAGGGCCGAATACTTGGTATTAGATAACCAACTCCGGGGCAACTCCTTGGGGTAGACTTAATTCCCCCTCTCGGCAGTTATCAGTTGCCCGTAGTTCTTTGTCTGGGCCTAGACAAAAGCCTGTGAGATTATGTTAGCGTGTCTGTTGATTCCACTGTTCAGGTTTGCTTTAGTCACACATGTTAAAGTATAACGTGTGTAGCTTCCCTGGCATTTGCAGCAGATTTTCTGGTCCCAGGGCTCTTACTTATCTTCCTACCCCCTCTTTGGTGACGTTCCCCAAGCCTTAGGTGTGGGATTTGTGTTGCAGATACACTGATTTTGGCAGAGTGCCCCACAATCAGTTGCTCTCAGCATTTTGGCCAGCTGTGGCTTTTTGTATTGGTCTTTGATAAGAGATGAGTGCTATACTTAGCTGTGACTATCAAGATAGATGTTTGGAATGCAGGTAGGAATTTTACTGGTTTGTAAAGTAGTAACCTCTCCTCAAAGGTCCATGATCACACTAGCCCTAGACAATTGGCTAGGTTTCTGTTACCAAGCATGAGTTCCCTCCTGTTGACTGGGACTGGTGTCTAATTAGATAGCTGTTGGTTACTGCCAAGATAGGTGCTGCTATTGCACCTTTAGGGATATTTTGCCAGGCTGGTCGCTGTTTTTGTTTTTTTTTGGTTTTTGTTTTTTGGTTTTTCGAGACAGGGTTTCTCTGTGTAGCTTTGGCACCTTTCCTAGAACTTACTCCATAGCCCAGGCTGGCCTCAAACTCAAAGAGATCCGCCTGCCTCTGCTTCCCATGTGCTGGGATTAAAAGTGTGTGCCACCACTGCCCGGCCAGGCTGGTCACTGTTCATAGGCTTCACAGCTGGATAGGACCATTGATTATCTCCCTCCTTTGGTAGCGTTCATGGCAACTTGCAGTGTGATAAAAAGCGAGTCCTCAGAGAGGAGGCTTTTGGGTCAGTTCTAAGTCCTATGTCCAAAGTATCTCTCTAAGTGGCACAACTTCATATATATGCATATATATGCACATACACCAATATTTTATATATAATTTTAAGTAAATATAAAATATAAAATACTATGATTTCTGTGGCTTTTTCAATCATCCTTAATGTTATTTATCCCTCCTCCTCCTTCCTCTCCTGTATTGATCTCTCTCCTTCCCTCATTCCGAATTAAAGCCCTCTCCCTCTGAATTTTTAATTTCTCCCTTTGTATCAGTTCTGTTGCTCCTGTTTCTACCTCTAGAGCACTGGAATTGGAGTCATGTGCCACTGCACCTGGTTTTGTCTGGTGGTATTGATTGAATCCAGGGCCTCCTGTGTACTAGGTAGAAATTCTTCCAATTGAGCTATATCCCCATTTTTGGCTATACTTTTTAGCTGCAGAATTCCTTTTGATACTCTCTATTGCTTGCTGATAATTTTATGTTACTTATGTATTATTTCCTGGTTTCCTTAATTTTTGTAACCTGTGGGTTCATAAACTCATTGAGTGCATTGAAGACTCCAGGGTCTAGGCTACTTTAGGGGTGGTTTCTGCCAAGTTCTTGTTTCCTGTGATTGGGCCTTTACTGTTTCTTTGTACACTTTTTAATTTTTGTTGTTATGAACTAGCTATTCGACAAATTATAATGTAAAACATTTCTTATTATGTGTAAAACTGAAGTTTCTGTCTTTTATCTTTGTGTTCAGGCAATGACTTACCAAAGATTTTCATAAATGTCTGGATTGAAAAAGGATTGGAAAAAGCTGTACCTTTCCCTTTAATCTACTGATAGAGGACTAGAGAGATGGCTCAGTGGTTTATAGCAAGCACTTCCTGCTTTTTTTTTTTTTTTTTTTTTTTGGTTTTTCGAGACAGGGTTTCTCTGTGTAGCTTTGCGCCTTTCCTGGAGCTCACTTGGTAGCCCAGGCTGGCCTCGAACTCACAGAGATCCGCCTGCCTCTGCCTCCCGAGTGCTGGGATTAAAGGCGTGCGCCACCAACGGCCCGGCGCACTTCCTGCTTTTCCAGAAAACCTACATCCGTGTTGAGTGGCTTACTACCACCTTTAACCCCAGCTCCACAGAGAGCTGATGCCTCTGGCTGCCACCAGCAACTGCTCTCTCTCTCTCTCTCTCTCACTCTCTCTCTCACACACACACACACACACACACACACACACACACACACACACACACACGCATGCACGCAGTTACAATTTAACAAATAAAAATCAATCAATCTATTGATAGATGCTGTGGAAGAAAGCCACTGCTGTTTGAGAGGGCTGTACTGACCCAATGTCTGCAGCTATCCCACAGGATTTGAATCCTACACTGGCTTGTGTCTTTTTTTTTTTTTTCCCCCTCTCTTTTTTGAAATAGAGTCTCACTGTTGTGTCCTTGGCCAGCCTGGACCTTGCTATGCAGACCAGGCTGGCCTCAAACTCACAGAGATCCACCTGCCTCTGGCTCCTGAGTGCTGGGGTCAAAGGTTTGTATCAGGCCGGCTTGTGTCATTTTTAATCAGTGCTGATGCACTGCTCTATTCTGTTGAGCCGTGAAAGCATAGGATCTAGCTCTAGTTTAGCATCCTCTCTAGCTAGGTAATGACCCACATGTAAGTTCAGCATGCTCCCTTTCAATTGCTGCTGCCTGAGAGGGTTAAGTGAGATTTATAGCTGACACTGTTTTTGCATCTTAGGTTATCACAAACTGCTGACTAAGAGTGTGGCTGAGACCCCAGTCCATAAGCAAATCTCCAGGCGGCTGCTCCACAGACAGATCAAGGGCAGGTGAGTGACAGCCCAGTCCAGACCCCTTCATCCACCCAGGCCACCTTCAGCACCATCTCATAGGCAGCTCTTTGCCTTCTCTTGACTTTCTTGGCTAATTCTCAACCCTGTTGCTTGTATTTTGCCGACAGTAGAACAATCTACATGATTCCACTCTTGCCTCTTTTGCTGGGTATAACTATTTTGAGATTTATGCACATTGCTTAATCAGTTCATCCCTTTTTATTACTAAGTAGTATTCCATTAAATGGATCTTCTGCATTCACCTATTGACATGGGGAAAGGTGGGTCCTTTTTCCTTCCAGGCAAGGCTGGAGATCCAAGTTAGCCTGTGCTGACAGAGGTACAGCTGGGGCTTGTTTTTCTCTGTAGTCACTACTTGGACTAGGGTAATTACTGCCCCTTTCCAGAAGAGAGCTCTCTCTCGGGAGTAGATTTTGTCTCAGCCTTTTGGTATCTGTTGTCAGCTTCTCCAGCACCCAGTCTGAGATATGAGCAGCACAAATAAAACCCAGGGAGCTCACTGCCCCTCCTTTTTCAGGTCCTCAGTTGACTGTCTTCTCTCCACATCTCCTTAAGAACAGGGGAAAATGCATCTACTACATATTGTCACAAATCTGCCTGGACATTGTACAGATTCTCACACTTGTGAAAGTTGCAGGGTGATTGTGAGAAGTGAGAATGATGTCCTCGACAAGCTGACAGACACTAAGGCTCTTCACAAACATGCCTACTCTTTACTGTGACTATACAGTGTTTAGCTGTCCTTTTTTTTTTTTTTTTTTCCAGAGCTGAGGACCGAACCCAGGGCCTTGCGCTTACTAGGCAAGCGCTCTACCACTGAGCTAAATTCCCAACCCCTCTGTACTTTTTTTTTAATACATTGATGGAATAAAAACTCTTCTATTTTAAAGCTAATTTTGACATTGTCAAAATACAGTAAAAGCATCCTAGGGGCTGGAGAGATGGCTCAGTGGTTAAGAGTACATAGTCTCTTACAGAGGACCTAACTTCAATTCCCAATTCTCAGCAACAATCTGTAACTCCAGTTCCAGGGAATCCAACAACTCCGGTCTCCGTGGGCACTGTACATGTGCATAAGCAGACAGACAGACAGACACACTTACTTTCTTTTTTAATATCTTAAAAAATTCTAGCCATTTCGTTCTCCATAATAATTATATATATTATATATGTTATATATTATATATAGAGAGAGTGTAGCTGATAGTGGTGTATATTAGCTTATGCAAGATTCATGCTTCAATCCTCAGCTCTCACAGGGATAATAATTGTGAATGAGAGTGCTTACCAATTCAAATATTGTTAAACCCCAAGACTTTTGTAACTCTGTTGAGTGTTTTCTCTGTCTTTAATATGTTTTTGTTGTTGCGTTCTACTTTAATTGTGTGTGTGTGTGTGTGTGTTTGTGTGTGTGTGTACTTGCATGACAGAGTGCATGTGGAGGTTGAGGACAGTTGTTTTTTTAGAGTTGGTCTGTCCTTCCACTGTGTAGTCGTGGGGATAGAACACAGGTTGCTGGGCTTGGCACAAGCCCCTTCCTGAGCAGCTTGCCCGCCCTGTCTTTACTGGGTAAGTCATGAATGCTGTTGACTGTGCTGTTGCTCTTCCAGGTCTTCTGACCCTGGACCTGACATTCACGTAGTTGAAGAGTCTCCTGAAAAGCAGGATGGTGAGCATGCTAGCTACTCTTTTTGCATTCTGCCTAGCTTCTACAAAAGCTTTCTGGTAGTTTTCACTCAGCGTATCCTCAAATAGTTTCCAGAAATCGGGGTGGCTCTGGATCCAGCATACACATATGTGAATGTTGCATTACAGAAAATGTATTCAGTTTCTGGGGAAGAAATAATTTTACATAATAGAAGTAGGCCTTGGTGTGAGGATTCAACTTCCATGTTACACAAAGTGCTGTGACTTATTTAAAGTGTGTCTTAATAAGGGCAGGTGTTCAATGTTCAAAATCTACTTTCTTTTCTTTTGTTTTGTTTGGGTTGTTTGTTTTTTTGTTTTGTTTTGTTTTATTTTCATTTTTTTGCTACACAGGGTTTCTCTGTGTAGCCCTGGCTGTTCTGGAACTTGCTTTGTAGACCAGGCTGGCCTCAAACTCACATGCCTCTTCTGCCTCTCAAGTGCTGGGATTAAAGGTGTGGGCCACCACTGCCAGGCTCAAAGACTTTTTTCTTAAATTATTTAAGTAACTCATGTTTGTGACAGACAAATGGCTTAATAATTCCAGCACTCAGAAATACTTTTAACATATTTTAGTGTGTATTCTTCCTAGACAAAAAAATATGTTTTGTACATATAGAAAACCTAGTTAAGTTGGGCATGGTGGTGCAAACCTTTAATCCCAGCTCTACCTCTCTGTAGGCAGAGGCAGGTGGATCTCTGTGAGTACAAGGCCAGCCTGGTCTACATAGAGAGTTCCAGGGCAAGCAGAGTACATAACAGAGAGACTCTGTCTCAAAAAACAAACAAACCTAGTTTTTGGTTTTGTTTTATCACACTATTTATACTTTTTGTTCTTTCTGTCATGCTTAGAGGTGACAATTATGGGACTTGTAAAGGAATAAGATCATGCGTCAGTGCTTTCTCCTACCTTGGTGGGACTGTGTGTCAGTCTCTTGTCCATTTTTTCAGAGACACTTGAGATGGTGTCACAGAATGATGCCTGTGCAGACTATGGGAGATGCTAAGTCTGAAACCCCTCCTGTTTACCAGCTCTGCTTCTGGTTTTACAGAAATAGGTTTGAGACGAAGTCCTCGAATCAAGCAGTTGTCGTTTAGAAGAACAGATTCTGGTTCCTTCTATTCTGTGTCTCAGCCAAAGTCTCGAAGTGTGCAAAGAATCCACTCGTTCCAGCAGAAGTCAGGTAATGTGGGAACATCTGTCAAGGGAATGTTTTGGGGAAAGGAAGCATGCAATTTGACATTTTCTCAATGTTTGAGAAATAATTAAGGTGATGGCTAGACAACAGTCCTTGGCCTGTAACCATTCCTCCCTTGGATTCCTACAGCTGGCCATCCACACTGCTGTTTAGGTGACTCATTCACTCCTACACACGGTTGCCCAGGTAGAGGGCAGGCAGTATCAGTTTGTCTGTTCATTGTGTTATCCATTTTTACCTTGGCTAATAGATATGTTTTACAATGTATTTATACTTAAGATAAGCTATTTCAGTTGCTTCCATTTCCTAAAATAAGGTTAAAATCCAGGAAGACAGGGCCTAGAGAGATAGCTTAGTGGTTAAGAACACTGGCTGCTCTTACAGAGGGCGGGGGTTCCCAGTGTCCACATGTGGCTAACAACTGTCTGTAACTCTAGTTCCAGAGGATCCAGTGCCCTCTCTGGCTGCCGTAGGCACTGCACGCACTGGTGCACACTTATATAGGCAAAACCCTATACACACAATAAAATAAAAATAAGTAAAATCTTCTTTTTAATCCAGGAAGGCAGCAATCATTGCAGTTATGCACATCGTCAGTTGGGATTGTGCACCCTAGCTGCTCTGAAACGTTGTCTTTCTTGTTTAGTAAAGTTGGAAGCACTGGGCATGGTGGCGCACGCCTTTAACCCCAGCACTGGGAGGCAGAGGCAGGTGGATCTCTGCAAGTTCAGGTTCAGCCTGGTCTACAGAGTGAGTTCTAGGACAGTGAGTGCTACATAGAGAGACCTTGTATGGGCCCCCCACCCCACTCCACCCCCAGAAAAATACTGGGAGGGCAAGTCTTGAGGAAGAATTAAATGTTGTTTTTTTACTTGCAGACCAAAGAGAAAATTTTCCAGTCCAAAGTATTCGGTCTCCTAAAACACTTTTTTTTGGGGCACTGTCTGAGATAACTGACTCCTCCAAGAAGGGCTCAGCTGGAGTTAGGAAGTCCTCAAGAAGCATGTTGGATTCTGAGATATCTACAGTTTACCAGGTATAAAATTTCTTTAATGTTTAAAATGGTACTGTCTTGGGGAATATAGAGAGAGACATTGCTGAAAGAAGCAGGTGTCCAGTAGAAAAAAGAAAACTGGGGCTCTCTCTATAGAGAATAAAAGGTATGCCCCCCCCCCCACATGTTTTTAATCCCAGCACTTGGGAGGCAGAGACAAGCAGATCTCTGAGTTTGAAGCTAGTCTGGTCTGCATAGTGAGTTCCAGGACAACCAGGGCTGTGTAAAGAAACCTGTCTCAGAATAAACAGAAAAGTCTTGGTGGCTGGGTTAAGCTGCATGAACGGTTACTGGAACACAGGGGTTTGAAGTAGCAGGTTTCGCTGAGGTCATGGCAGCGAGGAGATAGAGGTGCTGTTGACTGCTCCTTTGGCTGTGCCTACCAAATCAATTCAGAGGCTTTTCTAGGTTCTACCTTCTCCCATCCAGTCCCATTTGACTGCCCGTCACTGTTCAAAACGTGGCAGTTGTTCTTCATGTGTCTCAGGACAAAACCACTGAGCCAAGTCCTGCCTGTCTTAGTGCAGACGTTTATGCTCACCCACCTCTCCTCCATGCCCCATAGTCAGTTCCACCTGGAATATTTTATTAGCCAGCCTCCATTTGGATCAAACTGGTCTTTCTGGAAGGTAGATCTGGCCTTGCTAAAGCAACGATCCCTAAGTTTTCCTAAAGCAGAGCCTTTGCATTCAGAAATCATCATTTTGTTTGAAAAATCACTGAAACTGCTTCATTGTTAGAGGATGCCACAGAGCTACATGAGCATGGCCAGTCTCCCCAGGGCAGTCTCCCGGGTTCTCGTGGGTCCACCATGGGCTGGCCTGAGCCCTCTCCACTTGGTGCTGTTGCTACTCAGCCTACCTAGAAAGCTACTGGTGTTCATATTTCTGCTTTTGTTTGTATTGTTTTCTGTAAATAAAGTCCCCTCTGCCCCACTTTTCCAGTCTCTGCCTTCCCTTGCAAATACCCATTCTTTTTTTCTATTAGTACTTATTTGTGTGAGTGAGTGTGTGTGTGTGTGTGTGTGTGTGTGTGAGAGAGAGAGAGAGAGAGAGAGAGAGAGAGAGAGAGAGAGAGAGAGAGAGAGAGAGA
>CABHPH010147493.1:0-35949 GCA_902168325.1 Peromyscus nudipes
CCAAGCAAGACATGAGATCTCAAGTGCTGGGATTAAAGGTTTTTGTCACCATGCCTGACTATTTCCAGTGTGGCATTGAACTCACAGAGATCCAGATGGATTTCTGCCTCTGGAATGCTAGGATTAAAGGCAAGTGCTACCACTACCTAACCTCTATGTTTAATATAGTGGCTGCTCTGTTCTTGGACCCCCCCTCAGATAAATTTATTGGAGTGCACAATATATCAACCACACTAATCTTCAGATATGCAGATTCATACATAAAAACGAAGGTCTGTGTTCTCCATATGGTGAAGAACAGTGGAGGACATTTGACTCTATGTCTGGGAATTTTCTATTAAACTAACATGGGTCTGTAATGAGATTCTTTGTCCTTGTGTTAAATAAACTTTTTCTTTCTTAGTGCATTAATAACTAGATTTCTTCTTTTTTTTCTCACATGCTATCCACAGACTGCCCTCCTCCCACCCCCCAGCCTTCTTTCCCAAGCCACCCCGCAACCCCACATCCCCCAAATTGAGGTCTCCCATGGGGAGTCAGCAGAGCCCAGCACACTGAGCCTAGGCAGGTCCAAGCCCCTTCCCACTGCACCAAGACTGTGTAAGGTGTCACACCACAGGCACCGGATTCCAGAAGCCTGCCCATAGACCAGGGACAGATCCCAATCCCCCTGCCTTGGTGTCCCCCAAACAGTTTGAGCCAAACAACCATCTTCCATATCCAGAGGGCCTAGTCCAGTCCCATGGGGGCTCCACAGCCACCAGTCCACAGTTCATGGACTTCCACTAGTGTGGCCGGTCATCTCTGCATGTCCTCCCATCATGATCTCGATGTCCCTCGCCTGCAGTATCTCTCCTTTGTCTCATCAATTGGATTCCCGGAGCTCAGTCTGGTGCTTGGTCGTGTACTAGATTTCTTCTTACTTTTAAGTAACATAATCCTTGCAGTGAATCCCACATTTCTGATCCATCTATCCATCCATTGATGATTTCTCAGTTGATTATCTCAGCTACTTTGAAAAATACAGTAGGAAACACACATGAATGTGTAGGTGCCTTTTCCATATGCTGGTATTCTTTGGATGTAAGCTCAGAAGTAAAGTACTTGGGTCTCACAATAGACATAGAGAGAGATTATAGAGGACCCTTGACATTCTTTCCCACAAAGACTGTAATAATCGACATTCCCATCAACATTATATTTGGTGTCCTTCTCATTACATTATCACCAGCAGTTTTGTTTTCTTTGAAAAAGTTTCACAATTACTACTGTAGTATTAGATCTCATTGTGATATTATTTGTTTTTCCAGATGGAAAATGGCATCCATAATTGTATTGGTCATTTGAATTTATTCTTTGAAGGATAATATCTAAATCTACGGGGAACTTAAAATGAATAACAAAAAGATATTAAAATGAAACAGTGTAAAATACTTTAAGGACTACAATCTATGACAAAGTGATAATTACCCCCAATATCTATGGTTACTTAAAAAATAAGTCACCACAATATAACACATTATTAGAACAAAAGAAACAAGTGCACATAATCAATACAATTGACACAGAAAAGCAGTTGACAGTTGTGGATACAAACTTCCAAGGTATAAATACTTAGAAAGCATGGCTACAAGACAAAGTATGTGCCACAAAGAACATCTAGGAACATTACAAATATAAAGTATACTGTGTTACAAAAGACCAAAAGTTTATTCTAAATTTAGTATGGAAATAAAATCTAACAGCGTGTACTTTTGAACTATTTGACATAATACTAGAAATTTTAGTCTGAAAATTAAAAAAATAAATGAAATAAAGGAATCCAAATTAGAAAGGATAATATGCAATGATATTTATGAAGGAAAGTGATAAAATATGTGGAAAATCACATGTAATCTGGAGTTGAATAAAATCAATCAAAGTAAATAAATGATTGTAGTACAATTTCAGGACAACAAATTAAGTCTAGTTATGCCTCTATCTGAAATGAAATCAGGGCAATAATCACATATACAATAGCTGCAAAAGGGTCAAAGATCTAAGAATGCACAATCAAAGACATGAAGGATGCACACACTTAGACCACTGCTAGTGATAAGAAATAAAGAATATCCAAAGAAATGTCTAAGAATCAGAAGACATAAGAGTGGTAAAATGGTAATAATATTCCTCAGAATAATATAATGAATCACTTTCATATGCATAGAAATTCTAATTGGAAAAAAAATGTTCAAATTCTAGTGGCACTGTGAGAAAGTCTGAGTCTCCAAACTTCAAAAATGAAATTAATCTAAAGAGATGGGTAAGGACATTCTATATTCATTAAATAAATATTCACCAAGAGGATATTAATTCTAAACATTTGTGCACCAAGCACATGGGCACCCAGTTTCATATGACAAACACTAATAGATACAAAATCACAGAATGACTCAAACTTAGTGACAGTAGATGACTTAAATTCTCCACTTCTGTCAATAGATAAGTCATCCAGACAAAAACTAGAGAAAAATATGGAGCTAAATGACATCGTCAATCAAATGGACCTAAAAGATATCACAGAACTTTCCATCCAAGCACGAAAGAATATAATTTCTTCACAGACGTCCATAGCACTTTCTCCACAATTGACCACATAGTAGAGCACAAAGTAAATCTTGATGGATGTAAAAAAATTGAAATTGTATCCTGTATACTGTCTGACCATAAAAAGATAAAGATAGACATTAATAACAATCAAAAGGACAGAAAGGACATAACTCTTGGAAGGCTTTTTTTTCTTTATTAAGAATTTTTCTACTCACTCTACATACCACCCACAGATCCCATCTCCTCCCTCCTCCCACCCCCAACCCTTCATCCCAAGCCAGCCCACATCCCCACATCCCCCAAATCAAAGTCACCCATGGGGAGTCGGCAGAGCTCAGCACACTGAGCCTAGGCAGGTCCAAACTCCTTCCCACTGCACCAAGGCTGCACAAGGCATCACACCTCAGGCACCAGACTCCCAAAAGCCTGCCCATGCACCAGGGACGGATCTCGATCCCTCTGCCTGGGTGCCCCCAAACACTTGGAGCCAAACAACCGTCTTCCATATCCAGAGGGCCTAGTCCAGTCCCATGAGGGCTCCACAGCCAATAGTTCACAGTTCATGGGCTTCCACTAGTGTGGCTGGTCATCTCTACACTACTTCTCATCATGATCTTGACATTCCCTGCCTGCAGAATCCCTCCTCTCTCTCATCAATTGGATTCCCAGAGCTCAGTCTGGTGCCTGACCATGGATCTCTGCATCTGCCTCCATCAGTCACTGGACAAAGGCTCTTTGATGGCAGTTAGGGTATTCACTAGACCAGTCACTAGAGTAGACCAGCCCAGGCACCCTCTGGACCACTGCCAGCAGTCCAAGGTGGGGTCATCCTCGTGGATTCCTGAGAGCCACCCCAGCACCCTGCCTCTTCCTATTCCCATGATGTCCTTATCTGTCATGGTATCTCCCAGCACCCTGCCCTCCCACTCTGTCCCTGTTCCAGCTCGACTCTCTGTAGCTAGAGAGTTTTCTCTCCGGGTTCCACCAAGCCCCGGCAGTCCAACAGCCCACTTATAAAATAAACACACAGAGGCTTATATTATTTAAACTGCTGGCAGGTCTCTCTGCCTCAGCCTTCCACTTCCCAGAATTCTCCTCTCTTTGTCCCACCTATACTTCCTGCCTGGCTACTGGCCAATCAGTATTTTATTTATACAGAGTGATATCCACAGCACTTCCCCTTTTCTTTCTTTTTTTTTAAAGGAAGGTTTTAACTTTTATCTGGTAAATTACAGATAACAAAACAATTATCAAGCATGAATTACAGTTACAATATCTAGTTTATTTATAATATCTAGTTTATTTGTATTTGGCAAAATTAAAGAAGATATCTTATCTATCCTATATTTGTGAGTCTAAGGTTTTATATCTAACTTATCTCTTATCATAACTAAGGAAAATTGTATCTAGCTTCAACTACATCAAAGACCTCAGAAGGATATAATAATACCTGAGAAATGGAGAAGATGCAAGCAACTTTCAGGAGTCTTGCAGGGTAGACAGAGACAGCTGGCAGCCTGGACAGTCATCCAAAGTTCTCTTGTAAAGTTGGGGCATCTGTCTTCAGCCCACAGGGCTAGAGTCTCTCAATCACTTCTCTCTGTGTCCTGTAGAATGTCTGGCAGTTTCCTATGCGAAGCAGGAACCTGAAGGACCATTTTGCCAAGCAAAGTTTAGTGGTTACCGTCTTATGGGTTCTGCATCTTCAGTCGATACATTTTTTCAAACAGTCCAGGCAAGAACAGTTTCTTGCCCAAATGGCTATTTTTGCCAAGAAGAAGATAAACTCCATAGAGAGTGTCTTTGATGCCCATCCTCCTCTCTGAAGTAAATCAGTGCTGCCAGGAGCAGACATGTCTCACTGTCCAGAAAGTCTAAATTTTTTAAAACATTTTAAATGCCATATTCTGTAGGTCTTTGAAGTGTTTGAAGATTACCTATCTATCTGAAATATATCTATGTATACCTAGAAAACTTAACTAACATGGCTACAAGTATGATTATCATAGATGACTAATTATTAATCTGGATTTCTTAATTATCCATTATAATCTAAATGAGTTACATAAACATAATACCTTAAATGAGAATAGAAATATATACAGTATAATAAAATTAAGTTTAAACTTATATCAATAGACTAAAATCCATAGCAATGTAAAAAAATTTTAAACAAGTTGCTCTTTAAAAGTAAGTTCATTAATCTACCCTTTTATCCTACCATATCTACACTATCCCCTTTTCTTCTTTAGAAGAGACTGTATTTATAATCAACTTGTTTTAAATAAAAATATTGTTTTTTTTTCTGTCCTACACCAGAGGGCTCTTTTGATTTGGAACACAAGAATCTCTTAACCTGGGTTTAGAGAAGGAGTGAGCCAATTTCATTTCCAAAGCCAGCTTGGTATATTTGGAAATTTGGGCGTAGCTTCTCTTACTACTTTCTGCTGGAGGGGGGCGCTGTATCTCATGGGGACATAAAGAAAATTTTAGGATTATGGAGTAGTCCGTGAGGCTGTATTGTCTGAGCCAGTTGTCATGAAACTGTTCTAGATGTTGGATCATCTGGGCCTAGGTGTCATTGGAAACCTTTTAGAGGGTCTTGGCTGGTCAAACCTGATGTATCTTAATCTGGAACAAATCCATAGCCTCTGGCTTTCTGTGGAAACAAAAGCAGAGCCTCCTTTCCAAAGCAACATATCCTTACATCCAAATTTTGAAGTTAAGTTATCTTTAAAATATACATATTGACTTAACTCAACAGCTTTTACAATGAAATGTTTTTTTGTAGTTAAGAATCCCAAAGACAACACAATCCAGATTCTCTGTGTAATATCCATCTTTATATGGCTTATTTTTATATTAATTTTACTGTCTCTTTAAAGACTTTATTTTTAAAAACTATATATATAACTGTATATTTTTTTCTTTAAGCCTACGTACATTTTTACACACATTGTAAAACATTTAAAGTCTTGTTCCATCTGAATCTGTTTTATCATGAATGTATTGTTTTAAACTGTAGCATTCTAAGACTGAAAACGCACTGTAGCTGCTGGCTCCGCCCACCTCAGCTTTCCAACGTGGCAGTGGTACAGTTTACTGCCAGCTCTGGGTCTGGAGCCATGTGTACCATCAACTATCAGAAGCAGAAAGCAGTGGGTCTAAGCTTTTATCAACACAGCGTGTAGCCCAGAAACCTTTTTTTTTTATACAAGCAAAGGCTAAATCCACCACGCAGCATAATGTGCCACTTGCAGATGCCTTATTCCCGCCATACTGCTGGCCAAACATGCACGCCAGGAACCCGCCAACTTGAGAGAGACAACTAGGAAGCTGTTTTTAGCTCTGTTTTGAATTGATTATTAAATATTTTAGGTTTAAGGTGGAAACTCAAGCCATTGGGCGCCATTTGTAGCTGGAGAGTTTCTCTCCAGGTCCAACCAAGCCCTGGCAGTCCAACAGCCCACTTATAAAATAAACACACAGACGCTTATATTATTTAAACTGTTTGGCCTAATGGCTCAGGCTTCTTCCTAACTATTCTTATATCTTAAATCAACCCATTCCTATTAATCTATAAGTTGCCACATGGCTCATGGCTTACCAGTGTCACCACATGTTGCTTGTCATGGAGGCAGCTGGCAGGTCTCTCTGCCTCAGCCTTCCACTTCCCAGAATTCTCCTCTCTTTGTCCCACCTATACTTCCTGCCTGGCTACTGACC
This sequence comes from Peromyscus nudipes, assembly GCA_902168325.1. Taxonomy (NCBI): domain Eukaryota; kingdom Metazoa; phylum Chordata; class Mammalia; order Rodentia; family Cricetidae; genus Peromyscus; species Peromyscus nudipes. Next base: position 6,316 of record CABHPH010147493.1, read on the forward strand.
AATCAGTATTTTATTTATACAGAGTGATATCCACAGCAACCCTCCCGTTTCCCTATATACTCATTCCGTCTCCTAGCCCTCTGCCATCCCCCCACTCCCAGTCAGCTCATGTAGATCTCATCCACTTCTCCTTTGCTGGGTCATCCATGTGTCCCTCCTGGGGTCTTTCCCTGTTAGTTAGCCTCTCTGGAGCTGTGGGTTGCAGTCTGGTCATCCCTTCCCTCACATTGTGAATGGAAACGGTATTAAGAGAGAAATATATAAGGAAATTGAAGCATTCCTAAACTTGAATGAAAATGAAAATATAACATATGAATCTATGGAACACAATGAAAAAAACCCTATGAAGATTATTTATAGCTAATCTACATTAAAAATGTTGACTTCAAATAATGATAATTTAATAGTATTTATGAAGGCCTAGGAAAAAGAAGAATAAACAACACCAAAAATATTACACAGAAAGATAACAGAAGTCAGGGCTGAAATTAATGAAATAGAGTCAAAAAGCAAAGAGTAGGAACTTTATTAACTAGATTGGCAAATGTTTAGCCAAAATAACCAAAGGAAAAAAGACCCAAATTAATAAAATCAAGACGAAAAGGGTGAGCATGAGTTGGTAAGGTAAAAGACAGAATATGAGGAGAGAGAGAAGTTACACTAAAGTCCTTTGAAAAACTTAAGGGAAACTACTAATATAGTAGCTTCAAAAATACATATACATATCCATCATATACATGACCTAGGACCAATGAAAGATTAAATATTTTTGAAAAATTAGTCAATAAAGTCACATAGATTCTTAAGTATCACAGGTTATTGCCAATATTGTTGGTTACTCTCCAGAACTTGGTGATAAACCTCTATTTAATGACACTATATATATGAGTCACAGAACATAAAGAAATCAAGCTGCTACTCATCTAGAAGCCTCAACCCTATTGGTTAGTATTTGTGGTGCTGGTATGTGAAATGTGTGCTACTGGGGGAGAAAAGTTACTATCAGTCTCACACAGATATGAACCTGCAAGTTACCACAATGCCTCCTGGTAAGTCATGCCCAATAGTTACCCAATAGTGCAATAGTTACACCAATGTCATGGGAGCAAACAACCACTTTATGATGGGATCTAAGGCCCACTTCATTAGATATGACTCATATCTACCACTGTTAGGAGGGCTAAGAAACTGTGGCCAAATCAATTTGTCTATTGTCCTAATGGGCACAGTGTTAAAGTGATTCCTAATGATTTACTACCTTATCCGTAGATCAGCACTCTCTTACTTTTCATCAGAGAAACTTCTCCTTACAGGGATGGCAATTAATAGAGAGACACTAACTGTTCAATGTGCAGGGAATAAAGCATTGTGATAAGCTCACCCCTAAATCATAACACACTCCTCCCCAGAAGGTTTAAGTATCTTTGTGGAAGAGGAGGCAGAAACATTGTAAGAGCCATCAATGATCAATAAAATCAAGGAAGCAATGTTTTCTGGACATAAAAGGACAGATGAACACAAGAACTCACAGTGACTGTGACAGTCTGCACAAAAAGTGGGTAGGGTTCACCAGATAAAAATCCAGCACATAGTAGGGAGAGGAAATATGAAATCTTACCTCTAGCTGATTAGCTCCTGAGAAGGGGAGAGTCAATTTCCTTCAATGATGTGATCCCTTAGTAGGCTGATCACATGTCAGGCTTAAGGCTAGTTGAGCAACAGAAACTGGACTCAATGAGGAAGAGAGGGAAAAAATAAATCACAAAGTTTGGTAGGAAAAGAAGAGAGGATGGAGAGGAGGATAATGAAAGTTGAGGGTTATGTTCAAATTATATCATATGAAACTCTCAAAGAATTGGTAAAATATTGCAAAATATAAAATAAAACAAATGCACCAAACATAAAACAATTGTTGAAAAAAATCTTATTGCAGATCTACAGCAATGAAAGTAGTGAAGTGTTGACACACAAATCAACATCACAACCCACAGAGCTGTGATAGCCAGGAGTTAACCTAACATCTATGGCCAAGACTTTTACAACTGAGTTCCAAGGCTGCTCTATCTAAAAAAAAGAGTTTTGAGCATGATGACAGAACAGCAGGATAACTACATGAAAAGGAGGATGCTGTAAGAGTATAATAGGGATAAACTTCATTCCTTATGATTTGGACTCATAGATTTCAGAACAGAGTACCAAAAACCCAGATAAACTAGACTTCCCCGATGACAAAATGCTAATGCATTCAGGACACAATTAAGAATGTGAAAAGGACAACCTACAGGATGAAAATGTTTTCATGCCATTTTTATGGAGAGGTTAGTATCTAGATGTATAAACAATTCCATAACTCCACACAGAAAGCAATCCAATAGGAAAAATACTGGAATAAAGATTTCTTGAAGACACAGAAAGGCCAAAAAGCACCTAAAATGACGTCCACTTTCACTGCATGTTAAGAAAATACCCATTAAATCTTCCCTGAGATGACACTTCACACTCATGTGTGAACAATAAAGTTTCAAAATTATATCTTTTGGCAACTATTTGGAAAATAAGGGATTACACAGATATGAAATAGTGTATTAATGTGAATTTTTTTAGCAGTTGCTCAAAAAAGCAAGACAGAAAGGAAGACATTGTCATTTGACTTAGAAACCCCAGTCCTGGGAATATAGACAGAGGAAATAAAAATAAGCTATGAACAAACATGTCCACATATGTTCATATATATAGCTTAGTGGAGCCAAAGGTAGAAATCACACAAATACCCTTCTGTGAGTAGTAAGTGCAATGTGCTATTAAAACATGAAAACGAAGTTTGTTGCAAAGAAAGGAGAAAGTATTGGAACAAGATGAACTTAGATCAGTGTCCAAGATTTTATGCAATTGCAAGGCAGAAAATGAAAGCTACATATACTGAGTCAGTTTAGATGATCCATTCATCATAGGAAATCTATAAATACAGAAATCACACTAACAACTACTACAGATGGTGTGGAGGGAAAGGAGTGGTCAGTAGAGGGCATGGTGTGTTTTTTCATGGTACTGGAATCCTTTCCAACCAGAAGAGCTGGTAGTTGCAGTGTTTTGTAACCACATGAAGAACCACCACAATGTAAGTGAAACACGGGTACAGCCCTGAGACATCACTTTACATTCAGTGGACTTTGTGAACTGGATCTTACAAATTTAAAAGGCTCAAACTAGACAAAATAGTCTGTCAAAAGAAAGCAGCAACATCAGGGGACACAGATGCCAGGATATTAAGTATTGTTACACAGTTGAAGTAATGAAGAACTCGGGTAAGTAGACTGCTAGCAAAGGACAAACTAACATCAGTGGAGTAGAATCCATGCCCACAACCAAACCCAAACATCCATAGTCAACCTGGTTTTTACTGAGTCCCAAGAAAATCCAACAGAAAATTGTCTTTTGAATAAACTACACATGGCCAATGCAGATCATGCTGAAATGTACCCAATAGGTACCAATATTTAACCCCTTTGGGTGAAAATTAACTTGAACTTACACTCAAAGCCTCATTCTTCCATACACCTACACTTTCCCACCATATACCTCTCTATACACCACTCAGTAATTCTGAAATTAACTCCTATATCCATCATTTTAAAATAAACACTATGGCCAGATTAATTTGAAGCCACTTGACATGCAGGAAATCTAGCCATACTATGTGCATTTATGGTGCCAATTTTCACACTGCCATAATAGTTGGTTATTTTCTACCTGATTAGATTTTTTCCCATCTTACCTTCCTTTTGTATTGTTTTTCTCCTCTGCTACACTTTTTAAAGAACAGAGGGAATGTGCTCCAGTTAACAAATTCCCTTCATTTTTATTGGTATCCATATGGTGCATCCCAACACATAATAAATACTAAATACTAAAACTGTTTTTCTAATGCTACTGACTTTAAACCATCTCTAACAAACATTCCACAAAATGCTGAAGCAGTAAAATAAATTAATACTAACATTTTACCTGCTTTTGTTTAATCAGGTAATAATCAATAAAGTCTCGAGGGTTTACAACATTCAATGATTCCTGATGTTCTTTTATTTTCTCCAAAAGGTAACTTATGTTATAATCAGCATTTTTCAATACTGTGTGATGGCTTCCTGGACAATAGTCAAATAGTGAAGGGAAATTATTGCAGACCTACAAAATCAGACCAAGAATTTTTTGTTAGGATGTATTGTTTTACTTTTAATTGTGTGTGTGGTGTGTATGCGTGCATAACTGTGTGTGCCATCTATGTGTGGGCACCTTGGAGGCCAAAGATATCAGATCCCCTGAAGCTAGTGGCTTTGAGCCACCTAATATGGATGCTGAAAATTGGACTCAGGTCCTTTGGAAGATCAATGCACATTCAACCACTGATCTATCTCTCTAGCCCTTGCCAAAGAACTTTTTAAATGAACAGATATAAGGAAATACACATATCTATAATATATATCAAGCTCAATTTGGGTCTCTAGATTCAGACATGAATGAAAAATGGTGTCCAGCATAAGGAAGAGGTATTTTATTTCATGCATGGAGCAATTCTACGTGTTAGTAGAGGGATTTGGGGGAGAAAATCCTGCTCAAATGATCAAGAATCATAATCAAGTTCCCACATTCTTGAATCCTTTTTAGTATAAAGCATATTTATGAAAATTCACTGATGACTTATACCATTTATTCCCAACTACACTGAAATACATTATGTAAATGATTGTCATTGATAACTGCAGAAGTGAAGAGAGTTGGGTAAATGATTTATAGCAAAAAGGTAACACGTGCTACTATGATCACAGTCATCCTTTCTTTAACTTGCTTTTTATTTATGCTTTGTGTCCCTCAAATCATGCTTCTTGATCTTATCCCCTCACATCCATCCTCTGCCCTTACAACATCCCCCCAAAAATAAAATAAAATTTAGTAGAAAAAAAAAGAAAAATGGGCTCGTGTAAGCTTGGCTCGTGGAAGCTGTAGTGTGACACAGTGAGTCATGCAGTACCCCCTATTCTCCACACATCTTTACTTGCAAGTGTTCACTACAAAGAGTCATTGGTCTGATTCGAGGCCTCTGGTTTTTTTTTTGTTTGTTTGTTTGTTTGTTTGTTTGTTTTTTGTTTTTCGAGACAGGGTTTCTCTGTGTAGCTTTGTGCCTTTCCTGGAACTCACTTGGTAGCCCAGGCTGGCCTCGAACTCACAGAGATCCGCTTGCCTCTGCCTCCCGAGTGCTGGGATTAAAGGCGTGCGCCACCACCACCCGGCCTCTGCTTTTTATTACACTATAAATACTGGGCCCTCACTGGGAGTCTTCTTGGATATTCTGTTTTGCTCTACACTGTGAAGATCTTGCAGCCCTGGGTCTCCAGGACTAAGCCTTGTTCGTGCTCCAGAATATCACAGGTGAGGTGGATGTTGAGGTGGGCCAACTCATAACCCTTGTTCTGAACCTGGGAAGTTGCAGTGTTGGCCAGCTCTCCAGTTCTCGCCGTCCTCAGGCCTAAGGTGAACTCTCTGGCATTGCCCTGGCTAGTTCACCCTTTTAGAAATGAGTTGCTTTCATGCCCTCAGAGTTGTCTCTCCCACATCTACACCATCAGGGCCAGTTCTACTGTGTTACCCAGACAAGGTGCAGGGGCCACTCTCCCGAGTGCTACAGCTGGTAAAGGGCAGGGACAGCTCTCCTACTATTATGATCTCGAAGCCAGCCCTCCCATCTGCCACAGGCTGTGAGGAAGGGGAGGGAATCTCTCCCCCACCCATACCACCATAAGGCAGAAGAGGGGAGGGGCCAGGTGTCTCACTCACATTCTCTGGGCTGGTTCACACTCAGCCCCCACTCTCCTACATCAATAGGTTCATACAGGTCAGCTCTTCTGTGCTGCTCAGGCAAGGTGAAGGGCTTACTTTCCAAGGTGCTGAAGCTGTTAAGTGGGAGGGTCAGCTCCCTCAGCCACTACAGATGGCAGGGGGAGGTAATCTTTCCCTTTCCCTCACCACCACCTGACAGATGATGGAGGTGTGGCCAGATATCCCATTTTCACACCCTCAGGGCCAGCTCACCCATGTCTCTGCCAACAGGGTCAGCTCTACTGTTATACCCAGGCTAGGAACATGGCCTGCTTAAGTGAGTGCTGCAGCTGATAAATGTGAGGGTCAGCTCCCTCATCTGCCTCAGACTGCAAGGAATGAAGAGTGAAGGGGGCATGTTTCACCCAACCACATCACCATATGACAATTAGTGGGGCCAACTCTCCCACACTCACAACTTTGGGGCTGACTCACCTACACTCCTGCCAACAGTGTGGGCTTTACTCTGCTACCCAGGCAAAGTGCAGAGTCTGCTCTCCTGAGATCTGCAGCTGGTAGGGACAAGGGCAGCTCTCCCACTCTTATAACTTCAGGGCCAGCTCTCCCACCTGCAGTTGGAGGGGCATCTCTCCCCTGCCCATGCTACCATATGTCAGATGAGGGGCAGGGTCAGATGGATAGGGCTCACATTCTTGGGGCTGGCTCACCCCACCCTGTCAACAGTGTCAACTCCACTGTGCTGACCACAGGAGGTAGAGGGCCTGTTCTCCCTAGTGATGTAGAGAGTAAGGGGGCAGGGCCAATTCTACAGTCCTTTCCTCTTGGCCTTTGTGGTATCAGGAGCCCATGGACATCAACACAGACCATGACTGAAACAGGGACATGAACCTGGACATGGGCCCTGGAAGCAGAAAAGGCCCAGACATCACCATGGCCCTGAGTAGCAATCAAGTCACCCACCTCAGCCCGCTGCTCACTGCTTTCGCCTCTTCCAATGTGCCTCTGTCCACAGGACATGAACCATTCCATCTCTCTCTTCCCCATATCACACCACACATTTGCTCACCATTGTACTGCCCAACTACCCACAGCCAACTGTACTGGGCAGCCCTGATCACAGGCATTCTTTATGGATAGTTCAGGAGATGCCAGTTCAGCCTAGGGCAATGCTGAGAACATGTGTGTGGGCCACAGAACATTAAACCACTCATCTTCTCATTTCTAGCTGTCATCTTGTCAACCACGATTCCAGCTGACACATCAAACCACTGAAACTACTCAATGTTTCCTGGCAGATTTCATTGCCATTAATGTTCTTATCCATTTAAGAGAATATTATTTATAAACTAAAATATTCCTGCCTAGTAATATGATGAAGATGTGTTTAATTATCAAGAGTATAAGAATTATGCATAGAATAATGTCCTGTGAACATCTGGCCACACTTTTGGATGTGAGTGCAATAATACATTGTACAGATAGTTCTGTGTACATCAGTTGGAAAACCTGGATAGGGAACTAGCAGGCTTGAGCCAACCTGGCATTTGCCTTTCAGTTTTGCTATTTGTATAGCAAATGGCTTAGATCTGTCTTCCAGATATTCTTTCCATAATAAATTATTCCAAACTTTGGTATCTGGTCACCTCACTTCTTGGTCCATATTGAGTTTGAACTATGAGAATGAAAGATTGTATGTATATTCTAAAAAGGAAAAGATCTTGACTTCACCTGCAACCAGTGGGGAGCTCAGAATCCTGGCATTCTCATTTAGTTTTTCCATGAAGGTTAGATTAGAAAATCCTCATCTTTATAATCAAAACGATTCTGGGAAATAATGGAACAGATGACATTGCATGGAGCACAGCTCAGGATGAAGGTGGGATCACAGGGTGAGCCTGGATAATTAGAAACAATTAGAAAATTATTGTTAAAATATACAAAGAAGACATTTTGCTTCTGTTAACAGGTAAAGAGTCTTTAGAAGTTTTAAACCATATCTCATCTACAATTTTCATAACAGCTAAGCATTTGTTATAAATAGAATCAACATATTACTTTAATCTTAAAAGTGAGGTTGCCGCCGGGTGGTGGTGGCGCACGTCTTTAATCCCAGCACTCGGGAGGCAGAGCCAGGCAGATCTCTGTGAGTTCGAGGCCAGCCTGGGCTACCAAGTGAGTTCCAGGAAAGGCGCAAAGCTACACAGAGAAATCCTGTCTTGAAAAAACACAAAAAAAAAAAAAAAAAAAAAGTGAGGTTGCCTCAACCTCACTACTTAAACAAGAACAAATCAAATCTGTTACACAAATTTTATACTTTTATCTGTCTGATACTTGAAAGAAAACAAAAGATTTTATAGACCTAAAATTTCTAGTATTCAGAACAGAATTGTTTCTTACTGGAATGCTTGTCATACAACACTGGAATTTAAATAGAAGAGTGTACACCTGGAAGATCTGCAGCCACAATGAGTAACCAAGGAAGCAAGTATTGATGCAAGGAAGGAGGAAATGGCAACACTGCAGGAGAGTTCTGGTATTAGAAGAAAAATGGGGAGAATACCTCCTGGTTACAGGACAATAATGTGTAATCTCAAAAGCAGCCACTTCCATGTGGACTTGTTTGCATTGCTAAATAAAAGGAAAGCTTTTATTTTACAGTTAAATTCCAAGAGGGAGAAGCAACAGGAGGGTGGTAATACAGACTTCTTGGCGGGGACGTCGAGATCATGATGAGAAGACATGCAGAGATGACCACACTAGCGGAAGCCCATGAACTGTAGACTAGTGGCTGTGGAGCCCCCATGGACCTAGACTAGGCCTTATGGATATGGAAGACGGTTGTTTGGCTTGAAGTGTTTGGGGGGCACTCAGGTAGGGGGATCGGGATCCATCCCTGGTGCATGGGCAGGCTTTTGGGAGTCTGGTGCCTGCGGTGTAATGACTTGTGTAGCCTTGGTGCAGTGGGAAGGGGTTTGGATCTGCCTAGGCTCAGTGTGCCAGACTCTGCTGACTCCCCATGGGAGACCTTGATTTGGGAGGTATGGGGATGTGAGGTGACTTGGTAGGGAGGATTGGGGGGTGGGACTAGGGAGGAGTTAGGATCTGTCGGTAGTATGTAAAGTGAGTAGAAAATTTCTTAATAAAGAAAAATGAAAAAATAAAAATAAAAAATAAAACAATGCATTTTGCTCCATAGGAAGTAAATGCAGTATTTGAAAAGCAGACACAAAGTATAACAAGGTGCTAAACAGATAGTTCTGCATTCAAAGAACTTGCTGCTGTTTTAGAGGACCAAAGTTCAGTTCTGAGCACCCTCCTGGTGGCTCATAACTTTCTGTAACCCCAGTTTTAGGGGAATCTGACACCATTTTCTGATTTCTGCACCACCAGGCACACAAGTGGTGCATATATGAATGTACAGTCCAACAATTTTTAAATATTTTTCTTTAAATTTTTTTTCAATTTATATACCAACCACAGTTCCCCCTCCCTCCCATTCTCCTGCCCCATCCCCCCTCCCCCTCATACCACTCCCCATACACTCCTCATAGGGAATAAGGCCTCTCTTTGAGAGTCATCACACTCTGGTATACCAAGTTGGGGCAGGACCAAACCCCCATCCCCTGAATCAAGGCTGAGCAAGGTATCCCACCACAGGGAATGGGCTCCGAAAAGCCAGTTCATGTACCCAGGATAAGTCCTTATCCCACTGCCAGGGGCCTCATTCATGCACATAAAAGGAAACTATCTTTTTAAATATAACCAAGAAGGCTGGGGGAGGATGCAATAGGAAAAATGGGAATGGGGTGACCCAAAAGTGATGGTAGGTGAGCATGTTCAAAGCGCATGTTGCACTGCTATGAAATGTCTTTATGAAGCCCACACTATATGCAGTATTAGCAGCAATGATATTTATTTTTTAAAAGAAGTAAACTACAATGTTGGGGCATCATCCTCAGCCTATAGGCTTAGCGTATCTGACAGACTCATTTGTGAAACAGGATGTGACATTGTTGACGTATTAATTGCTTGTATATAGTTATTTTACTTATTGAATATAGTTTTTCTTTTTTATTTTTTTGGTTTTTCGAGACAGGGTTTCTCTGTGTAGCTTTGCACCTTTCCTGGAACTCGCTCTGTAGACCAGGCTGGCCTCAAACTCACAGAGATCCGCCTGCCTCTGCCTCCCAAATGCTGGGATTAAAGGCGTGAGCCACCACCGCCCAGCATGAATATAGTTTTTCTTATATTAATTATAACTTTTTTCTTTTTATTAGAATAAAAAGGGGGACATGTGGTGATATTTTATTTGTGATTAAATGTGGCATTTTATTTGTATGTTAATAAAGTTGCCTAGAGATAAAAAAAAAAGAAGTAAACGACAATTGTCTTCAATCAAACTCTACACAGCCTATTTGAGCAAAAGTGTGATCTGTAGATTTGTAAACATTTTATAAAATCGCTAATATCAAATTAGTATGCTGATAGAAGGCTTAAAATTTGTGTATCACATATGTGTATGATATTACAGGTCAAAAACTCAGAAGGAAATATCTTTTTTGAGATTTATTTTTATTATTTGTGTGCAGCAGTTAAGGATGTGTGAGTGAGTGAGTGAGTGTGTGTTTGTGTGTGTGTGTGTGTATGTGTGTGTGTGTGTGTGTGTGTGTGTGTGTGTGTGTGTGTGGTATATACCTTGGAAGTCTAGGAAAGCATGTCAAATTTTATGGAGCTGCCTGACATGAGAAGTGGTGGCACACACCTTTAATCCCAGCACTTGGGAGGCAAAAACAGATGCATCTCTGTGAGTTTGAAGCCAGCCTAGTCTACAGAGTACTCCAATACTCCAAGGCAGCCATGAATACACAGAGAAATCATGACTGAAATATAGATAGGTAGATAGATAGATAGATAGATACATACATACATATATACATACATAAAATCTGAATTTCCTCATTGCGTGTTTTAATGTCTCCCACATCATCTGAAGACTTAGCAATTTGATCTATCTCTCTTTGGGTTAATTTATTGAACTTTTTAGAAATCTTTAATCTTTTCAAAGCAATAACTCTTCATTGCTTCTCTGCATTTTTGTTTGTTTCTATATCATTAATTTATTTCATCTTTGATTTTTATTATTTCTTGCTGTTTACTTTTTTGTTATTGTTTTGATTTGAGAAAAGCATAGCTTTAGTTGACCAGGAATTTATTATGTAGACCAGGCTGGCCTCAAACTCATAGATATCTACCTGTCTCAACTCTTGAATGCTAGGATTAGAAGCATGCACGACTGCATTCAACCATCTTTCTATTTAACTTCTTATGGTATTACTTGTTCATTTTTGTGAAGATTTTTAGGTGTATCATTAAGTTATTAATTTTAGATTTCTAAAATTTTTGATATAGGCTAGCTCTCACAGTGCTGGAAGGTGCTTGCTATGTGAGCTAACAAAAGAGAAAAGTAATGATCAATACCACACAGCTATAAACTCTGCAAGTAACAATAACAACTTCCCTGGCAAGCAATATCCACTGGTGCCACAATAAGCATGAACACCATGGAAGTTACAAACAACATTCTTCTTCAGTTTAAGGCCTGTTCCGTGAGATAAATCTCATACCTGGCACCATTATCAGATCAAGGCCCTGTGCCTAGACATATCATCAATTTAGGAGACAAGCCACTATCACTCTGCTAAATGGGCATAATATTAATCAACTCCAAATAAATTATCATGATATCTACTGATTAATGCATCCCTCAACCCATATCAGAGAAACTCCTATTTGCAGTAGATGATGATTACCACAGAGACCCACAGCCACTCAAGGCACAGAGCAAAACAAGACTATGGTATGCTCAGCCATAAATGTGAGATCTATATCTCAATGCTTCTTCCTAAGACTAAGGGATCATTATGGAAGAAGGGACAAAAAAAGGCAGAAGTTGTGGGTGACTAAAAGGAAACTGTGTCTCCTGAACACATCAAGGCAGCTACACATGTCAATTTAAAACAGTTGTGACAACATTCACAAGACCCATGTAAGTTTAAATCAGACCAAATCACAGTATAGAGAGGGTAAGTAGGTACAAAGTCCCACCAATAGTCAAGAAGCTACTGGTACTACTTAGCTCTCAAGAGAAAGTGAGTCAGTTTTCTTTAAGAGTGTAGCCCCTAGTAATTCAAACATAATCCAGAAGAAAACCACACATACAAGATATTTCACAACCACCATCAGAAAACTTCAATTTACAATAGATCATGATGAACACAGAGGTTACAAATGGTGAAGGTGCAGAGAATAAGAGAATGCAAAATGTTCATCCCTAAATGTAAATTATGTACTGTACCCTTTCCTCGAAAGACTCAAGGATCATTGAAGAAGAGGGGGCAGAAAGAGCATAAGAGCCAGAGGAGGTAGATGACTACAAGGAAAAAGTGCCTTCTGGGCACAGCAGGGCAGATGCACATAGGAACTCACAAAATATGTGACAGTATGCACAAGACCTGTGCAACCCAGAGCCAGAAAGAATCCTAGTGTGGAGATGGAAGTTGGATATGATGTTCTACCCCTATTGGAGGTGTTATTGGCAATTATTAGCTTCTAGAAGAGGAAGGGTCAATTTTCTCTAAGAGTGTATCCCCTGATAAATCAACCATGCTTTGTTGGAAGATCACATATACAAGAATATTTGAACAGCACAAATTGGTCTTTATAGAAAAAAATTACAATTATAATTCTTTATTACATTCTAAATCATATCCTTATATGTATAAGTAAGTATAGCTATCACCTCTTATCAAAGAGATCTCTTTCTACAGCAAATGGAGACCATCCCAGAAAGCCACAATTGGATATAATGCAGACACCAACAGATTGTGGGGATCCCACCCTTAACAGATACAAATACACAATTCCAGCATCTATGACTCAGGAAACATCACAAAAGATGAGGCAAAAAGACTGTAAGAGTGAGAATATAAAGAAGTCTACTATAAAACAGTCTCTCCTAAAAATGGCTGTAAAACAAGACTGGACAAATTGCAAAAATCAATAGATGTGCTAATGGGGAAAGGGAAAATTTTCAGAGTCTTACTCCTAGACAGGGATCTCCACTCAACTAATGATTCCTGAGGTAAGGATAATTATCCTCTCCAAGTATTAAGATCACTTATTGGTTGTCCAAGTGCAGACTGGTCAGTTCTGAAATCATGTATATGATATCCAACAATAAAGACTACTCAAAAGGTTGTATATGTATGTGTGCACATACACACATATACACAATAATAATAAAAAAGAGGCTGTCAACTTGAGAGTGGGAAAGGTATGAGAGGGGGACAAGGAAGGGTGTGTGGGAAGGGACAGAATGAGAAAAGGGGAGGAATTAGGTAGTTCTATTTCAATTAAAAGATATTTTTAAACAAGAAAAAAATTCTGAAATCACTAATAAAAATTTTCTTTAAAAATCATGTATGTCAAGCACAAATCAGGTTTGGTGAATATTAAATAAAGAGACAACACAAAGTAGTATAGATAGGAAAGTGGGGTGTATCTCAGAGGAGTTGGTGGGTGATCTCCATTAAAACACATTGTGTAAAATTCTCAATGTACTAAATGATTTTTAAACAATTAACTATACAATTTTGATATCATGCTGTAGCACACACAATAATTAATGAATATTCTATTACACTCAGCTAAGAAATGAAAGCCATAAGTCACATCATTGTTACCCAGGACTGTAAACATTGACCTACAAAAATCCCTGTACTGCCCAGTTAATTTGTTTAAACCTCTGTAATCCAAGAAAATGAAAACAAATAACGTGAACTGGGCTCTGTCACCATGATCAATAGCACTTTTTCTGTGGTGAAATGATCCACAAAGAGAAATTACCCTTGTGCTAATGGAAATGCATAGTTCTGCAGCTCAGCAGAAAATTAACATGAAACCTATGTTCATTGTTCCTGATTTAGAAACAAAGAAAAATTCAGCATAGAATATGATCAACATGACATACGCACATACCTAGACAAAGACGTAAATGTATAAACCTTCACTTACCCTTAGTTTTCCTCAGTTCCTCCAAAAGACACTATGCTTCCTCTTGAACACGGTCCTTAATGGTCCTTTTACCCATGCCCAAATTCCGCAGAGTCATGAGTGAGAAGCGTCTTATCTCTTTCCATCTGCTTCCATTGCTAAAAACAATGCCTAATAAAATGATGAAACACTAGACATAGATTCTGGTAACAGATGAGAGATCTGATGGGTGGAAACCACAGAGAGGTCCAACGTGTACCTAAGGAAGAAGTCCACTCCTCCTTTTATCTTCGCTTCCACTGTAAACTCTGTGCAGCACTCACATGAACATTTACACTTACTTACCAAGGCCTTTATTTGTTCTTTCAACCACTGGGGAGCTTCCTCTTCCAGCAAACTCCTCCCCATGATCAATCAGAGCTTCCTTCACTGCTTCATACCCATGCAACACCACAGTGGGCTTCCTGCCCAAGTATAAGGTGAACACATGGCCATAGACTTTTGGAAGCTAGAAATAGTAAAGAAAAATGTAAATACTCACAAAAACAAGCACTTTAATGGAGTCAACCTCATTCACATTGATATTATCACTCACTGTATTTTAATATTTTTTATTCAGGCAAAATTCAACTTCAAATAATTCTGAAGCCTATTTACAATGAATTTTCACATCAAAATGTTTAGTATGATGCTGGCCAGCAGACCTCCATGTAGGCCACCCACCTGCCTGCTGACTATCTGCACTCTCTCAGTGCCTGCCCACCCAACTCACAATCACTCCTCCCATGCCACCCACCATGTTCCAGTCCAACAACTTGGGCAGAAACACCCTGTATGAACAGAGGCCATACCACTCTGACCTGCAGAAGTCCAGCCCACAGGTATGGAGACCCTCTGATCAACTATAGGCCTCTCCAGCTAGAAGGCCAGAGAAGAAACAGTAACCAAACAGCAAAATGCCCTTACTACTAAACCAGACTACTATATTTACAGATTAAATGCTATTCATCAAACTTCTGATAGCATATATACATTTAAAAAACCAATAGAGAACTTCATATGGGACCACAAAGAACCATGAATAGTTAAGGCACTTCTAAGGAGTAAAAACACTGTTGGAGATATATCAATACCTGACCTCAAATTATATTATACAGCTACAGTGATATAAACAGTTTGGTACTCACAAAAAAAAAAAAGTAGACCAAAGGAATAGATGAAATGATGCAGAAATACAGCAGCAAAGCTAGGCCCACTTAGTTTTGAAATATAAATTTGTAAGTCATCACAAATAATTCTGCAGTCCAGATTTGGCAACTGCTACTACACACACAGAGTGGGCACCACAGAAGCTGCACCATAGGCATGCAATATTTCTGGGAAAAACAATTCCTTCTCTAGCAGCATTCTTAGCCCCAGACCTAGGTTTTGCAAAAATTAAATATAATTTGGATATAAATATCACCAAATATGCTGAAAGTTTGGTTTCTTTCTTCCATTTCTTCTGTTATTCCATGTCTATTGGTATTTAGTTAAATACCAATTTAACTAAATTTAAATTAGGCATCAGTTAGTTCTTTAGAGTCCAGCATCAAATAGGTATCATTAGTAAAAATGTATGTCTAAAGTTCTACTTGACTTATTGAATAAAATATTTCTCATTATTAACATTCAAACAAAAATAATGGAAAAGGCTGTTTTTGCTTTTTTTAAGATAGGAAATACTCACAAATTTTGTGAGAATTTTTTTCTTTTTTTATAAAATATAATGACATAAATATCTTTTCAGCTGAAACCTCACTCATTACTGAATTCCTGACAAGAGACAGCTATAAAAGTCATAATGTTGCTGGGCCGTGGTGGTGCATACCTTTAATCCCAGCACTCAGGAGGCAGAGGCAGGTGGATCTTTGTGAGTTCAAGGCCAGCCTGGTCTACAGAGCAAGATCCAGGAAAGGCACAAAGCTACACAGAGAAACCCTGTCTCAAAAAAAAGTCATAATGTACACAATACTTTGCAAGAGTTTTGAATTTATGATTATTTATAGCAATATTTCATGTTATACTAGATTTTACTTTAAAGAAACTCTCAATTTATCTTCTTTATCAAGGTATTGGAGGAGCACAAAGAATACTTACATTGGTCAAGGATTGACTGATGTCCTTCACATCTATCTGGAGGAAACTGCCAATGACTGGGAGAGGAGTGGGGCCAGGAGGGAGCTTTCCTCTCTCAGAGCTCTGTCTCCAGAGTGAGAGGAGAAGCAGACAGGAGAGAATGAGAACAAAGACCAGACCATGACTGGCTCTATGGAGACTCTTCTGATGGACACAGCTGTGATTAGCCAGAATGAAGTTTTTATAACACTAACTGCTGAATCAGCATGTTCCTCTTTGGAATATCATTAATTGATCAATCAGATAACCTTTAATCTCTCTCTCTCTCTCTCTCTCTCTCTCTCTCTCTCTCTCTCTCTCTCTCTCTCTTAGATTTTGTCCTTTTGATAGAGGAAAAATAAGATGTTCTTTACCCTTGTCCTTCTTTACAGGGGACCTGTGGTGATATGGTGATATATTGTGTATCCCAATAAAACTTACCTGGGCATTAGAGGACAAAGACAGCCACTATATTAAGCATAGAGGTCAAGCAGGGGTAGCACACACCTTTAATCCTAGCATTCAGGAAGCAGAGATTTATCCGGATCTATGTGAGTTCAAGGCCACACTGGGAACAGAGCCAGGCATGGTGGCACAGGCCTTTAATCCCAGTACTAGGAAGGAAGGAAGAAGGCAGGGCACAGAGGGTATATAAGGCATGAGTAAACAGGAAGATACTCTCTTGAGGCTGAGAATTTCATAGAGATAAGCTTGTTCTATTTCTCTGATATTTCAGCTTTCACCCCAATATCTGGCTCTGGGGTTTTTTTTTATTAATAAGACCTTTTAAGATTCATGTTACTTCTGGTGACTCAACATTTGTAGCACAAATTTTTGAAAAACCCACTTGCCTGTGGCCTCAGGCATGAGCTGCACATGGCCAGAGTCTCCACCCCACATGGGCTGGAGTCTCTTTGGCGTCCTCTCTCCTGGTGGATTGTAGGCTCTCTCTGGATCCCCATCCCAGACTGCTACCACACTAGGTAGCTGCCTTGAAACTCACTCAGGCTTCTACTGCTCTACATAGAAGCAGGCATCCTCACATCTGAATCATCATTGTTGGCAAATTTGGTGAGTAAATTAAGATTTATTAAAGAAAAGAATTAATTAATTAATTAAAAGAGAATTTTTTCCCACATTAAAAATGAGAACCCTCATCCAGTGACAGATGGAAGCAGATGCAGAGATCTATGACAAAGCCCCAGGCAGAGCTCCAGGAGTCCAATCAACAAGAGAGAGGAGAGATTCTATGAGCAAGACCATGATTGGAAAAAGTACAGAGACAACTAGCCAAACGAGTGGAAACACATTAACTGTGAACCAATAGGTGAGGAGCCACCATGGTACTGGACTAGGCTGTCTGGATAAGTGAGACTGTTGTTTAGTTTGAACTGTTTAGGTGGCCCCCAGGCAGTGAGACCAGGACCTGTCCTTAGTGCCTGAGCCGGCTTTTTGGAACCTAGGGCCTATGCTGAGACACTTTGTGCAAGGGGGAGGGGCTTGGCCCTGCCTCAACTGAATGTACCAGGCTCTGCTGACTCCCCAGGGAATACCTTGCCTTGGAGGAGGTGGGAATTGAGGGTGGGTTGGGGGAGAGGCTGGGAGGTGGGAGGATGGAGGACAGGGGAATCCATAGTTGATATGTAAAATGAATAGAAAATCTCTTAATAAAAAAATGGGAAACATTTTTACAATGGAGGGAGTTTGGTCTCTATTTGATAACACATTAGGTGGTCTGAAAATGGAACAATAAATGAGAAGAAAATTAATGTTGTTGGAATTTACATAACATCAATTATAAATATTATTTCTTTGATCATTTTTGTTTTAGCATTAAAAAAGTTGATTAATATGAGTACCAAGATAAAAGTTTTAGAAAAACAGACAGAGAAATTTAAAGGTGAACCTATCTCAGCACTGCATTATACAGTTACAGAGAAACAGCCTAAGGCTTTCAAACAGCCAACCTTAATCTATCCAGTAACCTTATAGGAACTGTCATGTGCTCAAGGCTGTGTATGAGCTGGTTGGACTTCTGTGCAATTGTTCAATTCAAGGAGATTCAAAGAAGCTATAGTCCCATCTGGTATGCATTCTCCATATGTGAAGCAAATGTTAAACTCATGGTCAGCTTGTAATAGAATTATTGCTCAAGACTGGAAAGATATGGTTACAGCTGTTTAGAGACTGATCCCCAGTTACATTGGAGGACCTGGTGGAAAGAGGAAGCTGAGACCATTGAACAATGATGTAGGTCTAGTGGTATGGAAATTTCCCAAGACCAACTTCTTGGAGAAGGCAATTAGGCTGATATACAAAGACAATGCTTATATGATGACCACACCCTAATTTTATGACAATGGCAGCTTTGAATGCTTGGGACAGAATTAAAGAGGTAGGAAAGAAAATTGAGTCATTTACAAAAGTTATACAGGGACCAAAAGAAACATTCACAGAATTCTTACAAAGGTTGTCTTCAACAGTAAATAGAATGATACCAAATTCAGAAGCTAAACAGATAATAATTGAATCTCTGGTTTTTGAAAATACTAATGCACAATGCAAAAGATTAATTAGGCCGTTAAAGGCAAGATCAGCACCCTTAGAGGAGTGGATGCAAGATACAATGGATATTGAATCTCATGACTACAATGATACTTGGATAGGAGAGGTGATTTCAAGAGGTTTGAAGAAAAATAGTGATGTCGGGTATTTCAATTGTGGTAAACATGGTCACCTAAAAAGGGACTGTAAACAGAGTGTTCCTAGAAACAATGTTTTTTCAAGGAATAATCCTAACAGAATGTGACTTCCTTCTGGTATATACAGAAGGTGTGGCAAAGGCAAACATTGGACTAATGAATGTAGATCAACAAGGGATAGATAAGGTAATCCTTTGCTTTTGCCTTTGAGAAGCTCCTGAGGGGCTTCTTGCAGACCCTCCATGACAAATTCAGTTCAGTCCTTTCCTGACATTGCAGAAGAAACCCATTCCCAGAGCAATTAAAGAACCTAATGCCTATTGAAAAAAAACCCATTACAGCTCTGGGTGATAGAACAGATATAGAAGAGAGAACAAAAAATTTGGGAGAAACCATAAAGCAAATTTTTTGAGAAACTTCTATAAATGAACAAAGACCAAAATTAAAAATACGAATAAACGACATTCTCATGGAGGGTCTTGTAGATCAGGTGTGGACATCACAATAATTGCACCAGAATCTTGGCATCCAAATTGGCCTCTTCAGGAGGTAAATGTTCAGCTGTTAGAAATTGGAACATTATCTCAAGTGAAACAGAGCACAAGGCTGAATGTATAGGGCCAGAAGAACAGAGAGGAAAATTAAAGCCATATGTGACTAATATAGCTATGAAACTACAGGGAGGTGATTTATGACAACATTGGAATACCCATATTAGCATTCCTCCAACCTCAGAAACAAACCATAAACTAAAATATGTTTCTGAGAAAAATATTAGAAGGTATTATAAAGAACAGTCACCAGGTCATCCAGATGTACAAGAATGAGGCACAACAAGTGCTGATCTTTCAAAGACACCAACAGCTCTACCTTCAAAATGGTTAGCAGACAAGTCTGTATGATTTCAGCAATGACCTTTAAAAACAGAGAAACTGCAGGCCTTAGAACAGTGGGTACAAGAGCAGTTAAATGCTGAACATATTAAAGAATCAACCAGACCTTGGAATTATCCTGTATCTGTTATTAAAAAGAAATCTAATAAATGGAGAATGGTAACAGAACTAAGATCAATTAGCAAGGTAATTCAGCCAATGGACTCTCTATAATCTGGAATTCTTTTGTCCACTCTGTTACCTATATGATGGGCTCTTATAGTTATTGATATAAAAGACTGTTTCTTCTCAATATCCTTACAAGAAAAAGACAGAAAAAAATTGCCTTCATGGTACCTACTTATAATAATTTCCAGCCAGACAAGTGATATCTATGGATGGTTCTCCCACAAGGAATGTTAAATAGTCCAACCCTGTGCCAATATTTTGTATGACAGTCATTGGAAGTGATTTGTAAACAATTTCCTAAATCTATAATTTACTATTACATGGATGATAATTTACTAGCTGATTCAAATGTGGATACTTTACAAAGAATGTTTGAAGAAGTAAAGAAAATTTTGCCTTGTTGGGGATTACAAATTGCTCCTGAAAAGATACAAAGAGGAGATACTGTTAATTATTTAGGATGTAAAATAGGTCTACAAAAAATCTGACCCCAAAATGTACAAATTAAGAGAGAACCATTACGGATTTTTAATGACTTTCAAAGATTATTTGGAGACATTTTCAGTCTACGGACCACTATGAGGGTAAAAAATGATGAACTGAGTAATTTGTTCAAAACCTTAGAGGGTGACAAGAACTTAAATAGTCCAAGAGAATTATCAACTGAACCTGAGAGAGAACTGGCTTTGATAGAAAACACAGGATGCACATGTGTATCATGTGGATCCAAAGCTTAATTGCATTTTGATATTAATCCTCTAAGCATTCTCCTATGGAAATTTTAATGCAGAGGGAAGATATTATATTGGAATGGATATTTCTACCTAATAAACAGAGTAAAAATTAAAAACTTAAGTGAAAAGATCTCTGACTTGATTTTAAAAGGAAAATTGAGACTTCCTCAATTAGCAGGAATAGACCCAGCAGAAACTGTCATACCTTTAACTAAGGATGACACTGACAAATCATGGGCAGCAACTGAACCTTGGTAAAGAGCTTGCAGTAATTTTTGGGAAAGATTAACAGCAAATATCCCAAAAGTGAAAGAAATCAACTTATAAAGAGAACTAACTGGATAGTACCTCACATGGTACAGGAAACACCAATATCTGGAGACCCTAGAATTTATACAGATGCAAACAAACAAGGAAAGGCAGGTTACAAATCAGAAAATTTAAGTACAGTAGTTCAAAGTCCTTATAATTCAGTTCAAAATTGGAATTATATGCCATTCTGATGGTATTAATGGATTTTTGGAACCTCTCAATATAGTTACTGACATTCAGTATGCTGAAAGAGTGGCCTTACATATTGAGGCTACAGAATTTATCCCTGATGAGTCAGAATTAACTTTGTTATTTATTCAGTTACAGGAAATAATAAAGAATATGAATCATTCTTTATATATAACTCACTTCCAATCCCATACTGGTCTGCCAGGCCCTCTAATACAAGGTCATGATGAGATCTAAAAATTATTGATAAGAAATGTGCCAGAGGCATCAGAATTTCATTAAAAACATCGTATCAATAGTAAGGGTTTTAAAAAAAAAGATTTTTCCATAACCTGGCAACAAGCCAAGGAAATTATAAGGAAATGTCCTACTTCTTCTTTTTACAATCAAACTCCACTACCAGCAGGATGTAACCCAAAGGGTACTCATAGAAATGAAATCTGACAGATGGATGTGTTTCACTTTGCAGATTTTGGAAAATTGAAATATGTATGCCACACCATTGATACCTATTCAGAATTTCAATGGGCAACTGCAGTGACTTCTGAAAGGCTGGGCTGATTCTGTAATCATGCATTTTCTAGAAGTTGTGGCCATCATGGGTATACCTGCACAAATTAAAACTTAATTAAGTTAACTTAAAATTAAGCAATAGACAAAGTTCCAGCATATGTTTCTAGTGAAATGAAACAGTTTTTTTGATTATTACAATATAAAGCATATTACAGGTATACCACACAATCCTAAAGGCCAAGCAGTTATAGAAAGATCAAATCAAACTCTAAAATATATGCTAAATAAACAGAAAAGGCTAACAAAAAAATCCAGAAATAGATTACATAATGCTTTATTAACTTTGAATTTTCTCAAAGCTAATGAGAAAGGAACAATGGCTGCAGAGAGATATTGGATAATAGAAAAAAAAACTACAGCATTAAATCAGCCTATATACTTTAAGATGTGCTGACCTCAGAATGGAAACCAGGATATGTGTTATGTTGGGGATGAGGTTTTGCTTTTGTTTCTACAGGAGAAGAAAAGCTATGGATACCATCAAAATTGATAAAGGTTCAATTTGAACAAGAGAGATCTCATAATTAGATAAGGTTTATCAACCAGTATGACCATCCAATTTGAATTAACTTATACCACTATCAAATGCTTTTCATTTAATCAGATAAAACTTGCCAAAAGAGAACCTCCCCAAAGTTAGGGTTGGGGAAGGGTTTTTGTTTTTGTTTTTCAGGAGAATGAAGGCTAAGGAACCTGAAGAACACTGTACAAATCAGACATCTGAAGAAAAAGGACAAATCATCTAGAAAAAAATGTCCCAAGAAAAGGAGTGAATTGATCTATTGGCATATCACATATACAATTTCATAAGTCTTCCTAAATGTTTATTTCTACTCTTCTCTACAGACACTTAACACCAATAGTCTTTTTGAAGTCCCAGTTCAATTAAAAATTAGGCTGGCTTTGGAGTTGGAGAATGACTCTCTCATTCTCTAAACCCAAGCATATTTGTTAAAAGGAAAATGCAAAATCTCTGTATCATGTCAGAAAAAAGAGCCATCTGATATGGGACAGAAGAAAACCAAAATTAAGGGACTATTCTATTGCCACTAATCTCAATTCTTTGGTTCTATTTTGATTCTTTAACTTTTCTTAAGGTATAAATTTTATATCAAAATTTATAAGATTAATATTTATATACTTTTTAAACTTTTGCTTTGATATTAATGGTCATATAGAGTACTAACTAATTCTAGAAAAAGGCTTCATTTAGCTGCCTATACATGTTTTTATGTTAGAGTTTCTATCAGTTTTCTGCCAGGAATCATGACCAGGCCTAACAGCGAATTTGAAATCTCCAGAAAGGTGATGGGCCCCACAACAATGATTTTATAGAGGTAAGAACATAGCTGGTTTGCTCTGTTTAACTGATCTTTCAGCTTTCACTCTAATATCTGTCTCCAGGGTTTTTTTTATTAATAAGACCTTTTAAGATTTGTGTTATAGATACCCATTTGAATTTCTGGTTTCACGGTACTGATTGGTGTCCAAATAGTGCTAATAAAAATAAACAAACATATTTATAATGCACAACTATTCTTGAGAAGCAATAGATTAATGTTGGCATGGAAGAATACACCTCAACCTTTACATTCTCAGATTAGTGACCAAGTAAGAATTTAAGACTTATGGATAGTTTGTATATTCTATGAAATAAATATATTTTTTTTAACAAAGTCTTACTATGTAGCTCAGATTGACTTCAGAGTGACAATTCTTCTACCAAATTATCACTATGGCTGGAAATATTTTTGTGTATCACCATGGTCATGCATATCTAAAATATTTCTTTGCAATATTAAACATTTGGACATACTTTTTTCAACAGTGTAAGCCTTATAACTCATTATTTCACTCTTTGGCTGTTTATAAAACTGAGATAACAAAACATAACTATCAGTCACACATCTTTAATCAGAAAATATATATTAAGCTTTTAGCTAAAGAGAGTTATTTCTTTTTCAGTGTTATGTAGTTCAACCATAAAGACCTTTTTCTTAAGGTGATGGGACAGAAAGAATTGTCAGTGTCTCACAGCTCATAGCTGGAAGAATTTAGAAATCAAAGTGACTATCTAATGGGCATACTTACTCCCCTGGCTTTACCATAGAGTCTTAAAGAAAGGAATTAAATTCTCCTCATCCCACCAGTGCTGATGTAAAGAGGATAAGCACAATAATCTATAGAGACAGTAACAATAATCGATATGAACTAAACCTCCAAAATAGCACCACCAAATGGATACCAAGTATTCAAATGCTTGAGCCTAAGGGGACATTTCTAACTTAACCCACACTTCTTGCATTTTGCCCCATTTCTTGAACAAAAACATTCACTTTAATGATGCCCATCACAATTTTGTGACTATGCACTGTAGCACTATACTGATCATAATCACTAACATTCACAGTAAACAGGAATCTAGTTAATAATTATGTCATCATTGTTTTAACAAAGAAGTCAGAAAATTTTGCTCAAGTTTTTTAATCTTGCGCAAAGATTACAAAACAAATAGCTGAAAAGTATCTAAGATAAACTTCAGTAACCCAAAGTCATGGTTATTCTCATTATTTGCAATGAAGTAAGCAATAATTTCTTGCCCAAATCATATTGCTCTAAAATTCCAAAGAATAGATTTGAATAAAACAGACTCAGTAGATTTCTTTTCATGCCTGAATTAATACTTGTTCTGGCATAATTTTACTTATTTGTAAGTCAACATGATGCTTTGAACAAAGTTTTTCTTTTATAGAATATAAGAATCAAAGAACAAATAAAGGGAGATGTGTCTCTGAGCTCAACTGGTCTACATTTTGCTTTGCTTTTTAATGAAAGAGCTGTTGGTTATCCATGGAGTATAACCAATCACTGTAACTCAATCAAGATGAATTGACTCTTGAGAAAACTTTCCAGTGAACCTTCATTACCTTCATTTTGTTTGTTAACTTGTCTCTTCTTTCATCAACATCACATATTTTTAAAAAGTATTTCGGTATTTTTATGAAAAATTACGAGTGCATATTCATTACACAATTGAATAGATTTTATAATGCCATTTTTATTCAAATATATCATGATTGTAACATTATGAACATCCTTTCTTTAACATGTTGTTGCCTCCTCATTCTAAGAGTCATCTTTCTCCTCTGAAATAGTCCCTCTTCTATGGCTAAGAAATTACTCTAATTTGAATAAAAGAGATAGTTTATTCTGGAGCCAAATATACAGAGTCATAGCTGAAAACACTGGGCCAATGTTTCCCCCAATCTACCTTGTTCCAACATGGGAACAATTTCAAAGAAAACCATAAATGAAGATGTTTGTCAAATTTATCTTCGGAAGAATTAGGTAAGGTGATTATAAAATGTGAAGAAATATCAGGAACAGGCTTCAGATGCTTTCTGACATTTTTAGCATTTTGGTTGGTAGAAGCTAGGGATCTATTTATATATTCAAAAACATTACCTAATAGTCATAAAGATAATAGGTCATATAAAGAGTTGGAAAAAAATCACTACAAAGGAAGCTGAGATGGCCTAACATCATTTGATTCTAGCCTCTTCACAGTACTGAAGTTCTTTTTTTTTTCTTAAAACATACAGACATTTATTAAGCAAACCTAGACTCACTATTACTATTTTGTCAATTAGACAGCAGAAATTTTTTCCTAGGGCAAATATATAAAAATATAAATAGTTATAAACAAAAATCACAGTGATTTTTAATTGTGCAATAGTATTAGAAAATAAGAAACGAAAAACAGACTTTTTCATTCCACACAATAATTTCAAGTGAGCCAGCAGGTGCTCAGCCATGGGGGGGAGGGCATGTCTGTAAAGTGCATATGGGCACCTGTTACCACAGGACGTCCTATGGTGACCCCCACCCACTCTGAGAAGACCTAAGATCACCAAGGGTAGTTTGAGCCTGACCTGTGTGGAACAGTAGCACAAAGGCTCCTGCTCGCTTCCCCTAAGTCACATAGGTAATGGTATATATTACATAACCAACCAGAGCAAACCTGCTGCCTCCCTGAAATGACAGTGTGCAGTGGGATGCAAGGCTGTGAGGTTTGCAAGGCAGATTTGATGGGAGTGTGTCAGTTCTAACCAGTCAGTCAGCCTTCATGATTACCTCTGCTTTCAAGGAAGTAGCACTCATGAGGAGAATCCTCTAGAGAGATACCTTTTTGACATGGTGGGCTCTGACAACCAAAATAATGAAAATGGTTGTATTGTGTAGGCAGGAGTTTTTGTGTCCAGCCAGCAACTCGCAAATACTGGTGGCTGTAGAAAAACTGTGTGGGACTGCCACAACCCCAGAAGACACACCACTCTCTGCATGTACTCTCCCAGTTCATGCTAAACCACACACTGCTTATGTATTAGGACAAACCTGGGCTTGGGTCATCTTCTACTGGCAGAATAGCTAAAGCACACAATACAGGACTGTCAGCAAATCTGGACATAAAGTATGCACCACGGAGTTCTGAAATATTAGGTGATAAAAGTCTTCAGGAAAAGTTAGTCAAAACCACAGGAGGTATCACCTCCTCATGGTACTGCTGTCTACTACTAAAAAGATGACAGAGAACAAGTGCTGGTGAGACATGGAGAATAAGCACACGCTGTGGCAGTGATGTTAACTATCACTGTCACAATGGAGAGCAGCTGAGAAATTCCTCAGAAATTACAACCAGAACTACCATACTGTCAGCAGTTCGCATGCTGTTATGTACCCACAGACAATAGAACCAGTGTATGGAAGAGACTCTGCAGTCCTGTGTGTATTGTGACACTTTTCACTCTAGAGCAGGAATGCAAGAGGCTTAAGTGTGCATCTACTACTGACAGATAAAGAAACTACGGTGCATCCATATGGTAGAGTTCTGTGCTGTCATTCAAATTTAATTTCACTCAGGCTGTGGGTGGAAATGAAAAGTGTCATGCTGAAGGAAGGAAGCCAGGCACAGAAAGACAAGTTTCACATCTACTCTTCTGTGGAATGTAAAGTTGAAAGTTGAAAGACAGCAAATGTGTTGGCGTGGACATACATGGAAGGGGGGAATGTTGTAATTATATTCTAATCTGAACAAATAAAAAAGTATTTTTTAAAGTTGCAGTTAAGAGAAATTTAGAGTAAAAGGATAGCTGACTGAATTTTGAGAGAATAGAAGAGAGAAAGCTGTGGGAAAAGTTGATAAAAAGAGCTGAAAACAGGTTTTCAAGCATTTGTGAAAAAATTACTGTATTATTACAAGACAAGAAGAAACATTTTTTCACTGTAAATAAACACTAAACATTTGAAATGGAAATTTTAACTTATTTATTTTATTTATATGTATGCGTATTTGCCTGCTTGTCCATGTGCTCACTACATTCATGCAATACCATCAGAGGCCAGAAAGGGTGTGGGGTTGCTTGGAATTGGAATGAACAGGCAATTGTGTGTGGTGATATTGTGTTCTGCAAAATATTGTGCACCCTAATAAACTTATCTGGGCTCAGAGAACAGAACAGTCACTAGATACAGAGGCTAGAAAATCCTAGCATTCCAGAGGCAGAGATCCACCTGAATCTCTGTGAGTTCAAGGCCACATTGGAAACAGCCAGGCATGGTAACACATGCCTTTAATCCCAGGGAGTGATAGCAGAAAGATATATAAGGCGTGAAGACCAGAAACTAGCAGCTTTTGGATGGTTAAGCATTCAGGCTTTGAGCAGCACAGTTCAGCTGAGATCCATTTGGATGAGGACTCAGAAGCTTCCAGTTTGAGAAAACAGGATCAGCTGAGGAACTGGTAAGGTGAGGTGGCTGTGGCTTGTTCTGTTTCTCTGATCTTCCAGCACTCACCCCAATAACGGGCCTCGAGTTTGTTTTTATTAATAAGACCTTTTAAGATTCGTACTATAATTGTGAGCGGTCATGTGGGTTATGAGAACCCAACCCAAGTCCTTTGCAAGAGTTCTTAACTGCCAAGTCCTCTCTACAGATTGTTTTAATACATCAGTGTTGCTGGAGAATTTCTCTCCAGCTCCCAAGTCCCACCAGTCCTGGAACACACTTATAAAATAAACACACAGACGCTTACATTATTTAAACTGCTTGGCCATTAGCTCAGGCCTATCATTGTCTAGCTCTTACTCTTATATTTAGCCCATTTCTACTAATCTCTACTTTGCCATGTAGCTCGTGGCTTACCTACATCTTCCTTGTCCTGGAGGCGGCTCCAGGCAGTCTCCTCCTCTACCTTCCTGTCCCTCAATCTTTCTCTCTGTTAGTCCCTCCTGTATTTCCTGTCTGGCTACCAGCCAATCAGTGCTTTATTTATTAACATATTTGTCATACAGAACATCCCACAGCACATCAGTTTAAAGTACAGTTAAAAATAAGATAATCACATCCCATGTTTGGTTATCTTGGAGGCTTTTATAGATTATATTTTAGTAAAAGAAGTAGCTAATTATACAAAATATAGGTATTTTAAGCCCAGTTTTATGAAGAACAATGTTTTCTATTATACATAACCTTTGTATATGTTGCATAATATGTATGAACATATATCTATGTGCTCATGTATGTACAGATATGGGTCTGGATGTAGGCCCTAATATAGTGATTAGGAGATGAGAAGATGACTAAAATTTAGGGGCACTGGCTACTTTTCCAGAGTTCTTGAGTTCAATTCCCAGCACCCACATGGTTGCCTACAGTCTATAACTGTAGACCTATGGAATCCAATGCCCTCTTCTGAAATGCAGGCATACATGCAAACAAAACATTGATATACATGAAATAAGTCAATAAAATAAAATAAAAACATCAGACCAAAAATCAACAAAAGGAGGTAAACTTCACCCATGCAAAAATGGGAAATAATAATCTCATACCAGCATAACCTAACAAAGAGAAGCACACACACACACATACACATCCACCAACAAGAACAACAGCAACAACAAAACAACATGAATTAACAATGGTTGGTAACTGATAAATCTCAATATCAATGGACTCAATTCCCCACTAAAAAGACACAGACTAACAAAATGGATGTGGAAACAGAATCCTGTGTAGTCACCTAAGGCCATGTTGATGTTTGTGGTCTGTACTGCCATCAGCACCATGTCTGGGTCAGTAGTCATGCTGCAGCCAGGGCCATGCTGATGTCCATAGCCTGTGTTACAACAAAGGCCATGCAAGTGTTCATGGTCTGTGCCTCCCACTGAAGCCATGCTGACACCCATGATCTGGGCTGCCACTGGGGACCATGTTGGTGTCCATGGCTTGTCCTGCCACTGGTGATCATCCTGAGGTCTGTGGCTTGTGCTGATGCTGGAGGCCAAGTGTATGTCCAAGGTCTATAGTGATATGTAAAGTAAAGCCATTATGTCTGGCTTTATGTGAAATGTATAATAAATCCTTTGTGTCAGGCTTTGAGTGAAATGTTTCAGCAAAGCCTTTGCTATGTTTGGTTTAATCAGCAGAGGCTCAGAAATTGTTCTGAGACTGTTTGACCCTTGAAGAAGTGTTGTTTCTCTGGAGAATCTGCACTTGGTGTCATTTGAGAGTTTGCAGCTACACCGACCTTGGTCCTAGGGCACTCCTGACAAACCTGGAGTTCTTCTTTTTCATTATGGCTTGCCATAGTCAAAAAGGACTGAGATTTGTGTGAGCTGTCTGCTTCAAATGCAGTAAGAGCAAAATGACTTTGGTAGTCAGAATCATTCCCAGTCACAATTAACCTTGTATATGTTTGAATAAAGTAACTAGAATGAGCGAGCTAGTCGTCAGTCTTTTCCATGAAGGCTGAACCAGTCTGGTCCTTCAGAAAATGAAGGCTTAGCATCTTGGTGAGCTTCTCTCTCTACTGCAACACCAACAACTGACATCAAACAATAGAGGCCCATGCTGTCACCAGATACCATGTGGAAGTACATGATCTGTGCTCCTGCTGACTATGAAGGACAAGGAGGCTTCTTCTGCAGTGGTATCAATGACTCCAGAGTCACAGTTAAAAAA